>JBCJKH010064383.1:0-18488 GCA_039877255.1 Loriculus beryllinus
CTGATAAGACAACAATTAGCAGTAGGATTCCTGGATAAGACAAGCAGTAAAATGTCATTATACACGTGTCGCTGATAGCAAAGACCAGTTTAGATTACCCCAGTGAGTAGACTCAGGAACAAATTCATTTTAAGGCGAGGAACTTCAGGCAGAGGAAGAGACAGATACAAGGAGGGTTATGATCAAATTGCTCCTGAGTGCAGATAGCATCAGCCTTGATAGACCACGTGTTTTTTTCTTTACTTTGCTTTTAAAACAGAACTGTTTTTAAGAAACGCTTGCAACAATGGCACATCCCTTTGAAGCAGGATGTGATCCTTCACAGCAGCATCCCACTACCTCTGCAGCCTCTCTCACAGAAAACAAATCCTTTCTTCCTCCATTTTAAAGACTTTTTAAACTACCAAGCTGCCTAAACTACCCAACTGCAGAAGGCTAAAAGGAGGCCACCTTTAAGCTGAAGAGTGGCAAATGACAGAGGTGTGTGAGCTCTGGCACAAGACATGCAGTCAAGCAGATGCTGTTAGAAAAGCATATTTTATTGTCCACAAAGCATCAGCCTGATCTCCAAGAGCCACATGGAGTTCCACCACTGACTAAAATATACAACATCTGGTTCATACCAACTTTGATTTATTGCATGTCTTCTTTCCGCTCGGATTTTAATTATAAGTAGATCTTGTAACCATTATATTTGTATTTGTTTTACCCATTTAGATATTTTTCTATGCTACTAACTGCAGACCAAAAGCCCTCTCTAAAAATAGTACAAAAATGTACTTAAAAATATGCATATGGCCTTTATTAAGGAAATCTCTCTGCTAAATTTTTAGGAAGCAAAAACACTACTGAAACCACTGATTAGCAAGCAAGCCTTTACCTGATTTCCTGAATAGGGTCCTGAAGAAATAGCTTTTATTACAGTAGCTAAATATTGCTCCTCATATTAACCAGCCTAGTTACAAATAAAACTCAATCATTACTGCACCATTCTGCCTGTCTCTGGGGGCTGTCTGGGGTGTGCTGAGCCAGTTTCAATGGTCAGGTGTTGATATTCTAAAGAACCTCTCTAAGGTGGCACTTCCTCAGCAGACGAAACAGATCTAAGCTGTGCCTGAGGAATGAAACACTTTGTCCCCCGGGTAAGACAAACACAATCAGGAATGCAATAGTTGGAAGTTTTCATACTGAGATGTTTCTTGCCTGTGTTTTTTTCTGATGAAGCTCTTGATCTTTAAAAGTTGACTTAGAAGTGACTTTTTAATCTGTATGGTTGAACAGCTACCACCATAAAAGAACATACAATGCAATAAACAAACACCGCTTGCAAACCTCAGAACTCTCTGCCGCTACTTCATCCATCAAAACTAATTCTGTAAAAAACAAGGACGGGGCAAACCCAACCAACCTTTTTCCCATCTTACAAAAAGACTAAAATCCATTTCTGGAAATGTCGCAATGTTTCTATAAATGATTGAGTCTTCTGAAAACGTTTAGTGGTCCCACATAAACACCCTCTACAAGGAGCAGCAGCTCTCCTCTCCCTAAGCCCAGTGCACTGATTGGGCAGCTTAGGTAAAACTTATGTAGAAATCCCGTCCTACCCATGGCACAGAATTTCTGGGAGTATGATGGAAAACAGAAGTTGCAACAGATGTCTGAATTGCTGAAATTGGAAAGCAAAACAAGCTGATAGTTGACATTCCCTCACCCCAATGTCAGCATACAGCAAGACTTATGTGCTGAACCCTCCTTTGCTCACCAATAAACCCTCTGAGTGGACTAATATGAATGCAAGATATTCCTTGTCTCTGTAACTGGTTTTGTAATTAAAAAGTTTTGCATGTAAACAGATACTTTCTCTTCTTCCAAATCCACACTGACATCCACTACTTATCATTCTGAAGTGATTCCGAGAGGAAACATGATTAAAATATAACATATTCCAGGTTTTCTCAGTACTGCCCATCATCATGCTGTCTGCTCTCCTTTCACATCAGCTCAATTGTGAGTTTCAAGCTGACATCAAAAAGTCAGGCCATTCGAAGACATAAAAGTCAGCTATGAGGTTGTCATTTATTTATTTATTTAGTTATATATTGATTGGTTGAAAAAGAAACATCGACTGGCTGATGTATTTTAAAGGTTAAATGAGCGTGATGAATGGCATCAAAGAAAGCCCTACCAAACCTTGATTCCCATTTCTTTTACAAACTACACACTGTGTAAAACAACCTAAAGATACATCGATCCCAAGTTACCAATAGGTACCACAGAGTGATGAGGACACCTGAGCTGGAGACTCCTGTTTTCCTTGCAGATATGAAGGGAGCATTTGGCACTGACTACAGGAGGACACCAAGTTGGCTCTCAGTGTTACTAACAGGGGTAGCACCATTTTAACACTTTCAATTGCACATTTGCAGTTTCTTCCAAGACCAGGCCTTGGTAAGGACTGTCAGCTACTGCTGTCAGTAATGTCTAGCTCAGTGTAAACACTTCCTTAGTAACATGATGAAATTCCACCTTCAGGTTTATTCCAACTCCTGAAATAAAACTTTTCACAGAACATGTATGCATTGATTTATACTGCAGTGCTATGACCACAAATTTTAATTCTTACTATTTAATTATTCATCAGGTCTCAATTTAAGCTAATATGCAAAGAGAAGAATGGGCACTTGTTTATCTCAGTTTTTACCAAATAATTCAAGCTGTTCATTAATCATGTTACTTTTCCACTATCTGATAAGAAAAAAAAAAAAAAAAAAGCCACAGCAACCATCCAATAACAAACCAACAAAACTCCAAACTTCCTTTATAGGAAAAGCAGGATAGTCTATAAAACCTGCTTGCATGAACAGGCTTCATTAAACCAATAAAAGATGCATGTATAGGGATGGCTTATACTATTGACTTAGCCTACAAGGGAAATTTTGCTTCTTTTTTGCCCTTAGTGTCTACAATATTAGGAGTGACTTGACCTAATAACAGATTATAAGTTGGATTTTGGCACAGGATTTATGAAGAATTTTGCCTGTGCTAAACTTCCCTCCTGTTCCATACCTGCAGTGACAATATGAAATACAACAACCAGAAATTTCATATCTACTACCAGGGGCTACACCTGAATCAATCAACCAAAACATTCCTCAAAATGTCTACTAAACTTAACCATCTTCTACTTTTTATTTTTAATAAAATCTTGAAAAAGTTGGAATAAGAAATAAGAAAACTATCATTCAGTCCATAATTGATACAGTTTTAATGACATTTCTGGCCCTTACAAGAAATATGAACAACTCGTTCCACTGGGCAAACAGAAAAGGTAACATGAAAAACAAGGAAAGAAGAGAGGAACTAACCATGAGGAATCCTCTGCAGCTCCAATATGAAACCGTTTCTGCTCTGTAAAAATAAAATGCCTTTAAAACTTCACCAGTCACTCCCTTCAATTTGTCT
Organism: Loriculus beryllinus; assembly: GCA_039877255.1. NCBI lineage: Eukaryota > Metazoa > Chordata > Aves > Psittaciformes > Psittacidae > Loriculus > Loriculus beryllinus. The sequence continues at coordinate 3,463 of JBCJKH010064383.1, forward strand.
GAAGAGAGGTCTTATTGCTCACCCAGTTGTTGCTTTGATTACTCTAATCCTTCAAATTTTCTGGTAAGTAGTCTGGTGCTAAGGACATATCACTGTTTGGAATGTGGTTGCCAAAACAACCAAATATTTTCTTTTTCTTGCATGCAAATACTAGCAAGAGTCCACACTCTGTCATCTGAATTTATTTCTGAAAATTGTCCAAAAGTGGATATGAACTTCAACGAACCCTTCGGATTCATGTTCCATGATACGTCAACAACTTTATCTTGTCTGCATGAAACATCAGGGTCCTGGGATTTTAAAAATAGCCCGTATTTCACCGCTGGAATATGTGGCCTTGATTATTTTGGTGTTCAAGGCTAGGCGTGTGCAGGCAGCCATGACACCGCCGTGACACCTATCTGCAGCATGCTTGGCTTGACAGCTGCTTATTTCCTTGAGCACCAAAGGGTTTGACGCTGTAAAATGAGAAGGTAGCAGGTAGGAATGCCACCATCTGGAGACGATCCCCCCAACCAGTAGTTTTTGGAAAGAAAAATACAGACTGCCTTGCTTAAAACCACTGTTACATGTTTACGCAGCCCTTCTCCTTGGGTATTTGTGCTACAGAACGCCCCTGTGGAGCACTGATATTATATGTTAGTTCTCTACCCTGTTATTTCTGGCTGCTTAAGCAGCAAAGGACCAATATCCCGTTCAGCTATGCTCTGTTGGTGCTAGGGAAATCAGTGAGATGCTGCTCTGCAGCTCACTTCACACAGCTCTTGTCCTTGTGTGGCACTGCTTGTTTTTGACAGTGATTGACGACTTGCACCAAGCTTCTGCATTCCCTATTACTAGGAACCAAATAGATATTTCTTCATGGGCTAACCCTTATCTTGCAAAGTTTATGAGCTTTAAGGGTAGAAAGCTTATCCTCTGAAACAGCCTTTCACTCCTAAAACACCTCCTCCTTTCTCCTGTGATTTACTGCTCATTTATCTTTAGTGCAAAGCTGATATTTCTGAGTTACAAACTATACCTCAGCCTCTAGTTCATGGAAAAGCCAGCCATGGAACCTGAGAAATGAGAAGCCAACACTTGTAGCAGCATATTAGCTGGCTTTAGACCATAGTTAATGAATTGTCAATCATACATAATTTTATATTAAATATCATTTACATTTAAGTCACAGTGGACTGAGCACTGGTGTACGTATCCATCAATCAGCTTCCAGTGGCCATCCATAGTTAGTAACCTCTGTTCACCCTATAATCTTGTTTCCCAAATCCAAATTGAAATCTACCAGACAGACGGGCTTTCAAGAGAGTATTTCCCCCAGAGTTGTTCACGCTTCAAACACAGAGCAGACACATGGCCATTCTTTTAGTGACAGCTTCTTTCCTTTCCAAAGTCACCTCTCTGTTTCTGGGTACAGGAAAAGCACTTTGGGCATTTTGATTTAAAAGGGAGCTTCAAATAAAACAGTGCCAAATATTTCAAAGAAAGCAGGAAAACAACTAAGGGATTAATTAATTTTATTCACTTACTACTCAACATCCCACAGAAGAGCCATAGAAAGTGCTTGTGCCCTCTGTAACCTCTTGCCCCAAAGCTTGGTGGTGCCAGTCCTGAAAATCTTGGTTCCATTTAGCATTATATGTCTCTGTATGGTTTTCATTTTTATATTTAAAGGGAAGACTGGAGGATAAAGGTCCTTAGCTGCACTCAATGATACTAAGGAAGTCAGCCTGGCAAACAAACACCACCACTTTACCTTTTGAAACTCTACCTAGTCCACAAGGGAACAGAGAAAAACCAACCAAAACATAGCAGATTTAGGGCTGCTCTAAATAACCAGCATCCAAAGGGCTGGTAGGCAGCTACACTGCAGCCTCTTGAGCAGGGTTTATCTCCATTAGTTGTAAATTTAGGCAGTTTTCTGATACTTTTTGAATGGTGAATGATGACCAAAAGTTCATCAAGTCTGCAAAGAGTATGCTAGGAATAAGCAAAAGAGAAAGCAGAAACTGTTATTCTATTGCTACATCCTGGAAGCTCTGAGCCTAAAAACTTAAGCTAAACAATATTTAGTAATTTATTCTGTTTAGCTCTAGATAGATAGAATACTGACTTATGCTCTTCCATTTTAGCAGCAAGGCAGGGTGCGGGGACATGAGGTGAATTCATGTCTGTTTACGCCACCTTTTAATTTAGCTGATTTGGGCTGAAAGGATTGCATTAGAGATGAACTGCTCCTTAAGATGTTTCTTTAAAGCAAGGAATAAAAAAAAAAAAAACCTCTATAAAGCTTAGAGCCTCCTCATACACGTGACTCTTGCTGTGCTTCAGCTCTGGAAAAGAAAATCATTATTGAAGCAACAAAACTCTGTTTCTTCTAGTAATGAACAGTAAAAGCTTGTCTGGGGGAAAAATAGTGATTAGATTGTGACTGTGCTTTACTTCCAAATGTAAAGCCATTTTGCCTGAGACAACATTAAGATGCTAGGATGCAAGGTTTGATCATTAATTTTGCCTAACACTACACATCAGTGTTGCTGCAGTCCCAGATTTTTTCTCCTCCCCTGATTCTAGACAGCCTTAATCATGCTTACAGCTGATTCTAATTGCTGAATCGTATCACTCTCCACCTTCTCTAAAATGCTTGGGGCAAAAGAAATAGGGAAGATTAATGACAGACGTGTAATTAGAAGAAAATGTAAAGATCTTGTGTTAATCATTCAGAAATAATTTGAAAAATATGAAATTCTGAAGAGCTCTCAGAGTAAAAGATGATAAAATAAGCACTACAGCACAAAGCTAAGCAAATTTATATGTACCACAGTGCTTGCAACCAGAAGAGGAGAGCTCACGCGAGCACATGCAAGTGTGTGGGTATGCAAGGGAGGCTTTATTAACATAATGGAATGCAGCATGGAAGACCATCTGTTTTAATTGAGCAAGCTTATTTGTACAATGCTTTGCTCCAGTCATCTTGTTTAGATTAATGTTAATGTTCTATTAAAAGGTAGTTTATCATCTCACAGTACTGAGTTAAAATGAGCATACCCATAGCAATAGTCTCACCTCCTATGGTGGAGAGAGTTCACCCATTACCAGGCTATTGATCATCTTACAGCATAACTATTACGGCTGGAAACCTTAGTTAAAAGTAACCAGAGGTCTTTCTTTTAGTGAGGATAAAGGCATGAATAAATAACTTCTATTTAATTAATGTTAAATACAAAAGAACAGTCTGCAAAATTATTCTAAATTATACCTTTGGATAACTACAGGAATGATGCTTTAGTTAATAACACCTTTCAGGTTGTAACAGAAAGAGTAAGTATCAAACCAGAATAGGTTTTCTCTGGATTTCTTTTTTATCTGTGACACATCTTCTCACCATAACACTTGATCTGTCTTTAGCCCTTGCTTTTAATGAGAAAGCAGGAAGCTGGGTACTACTTGGAAGCATGCCTATCATTAAAAACACATATACAGAGGGTAAGTAAAAAAAAAGTGTGCAGCAAAGAACATTTTGTATATGGATCTGAAATCCCCGAATTGTAGGAGGAATTATTGTACCCTGAAGGTTTAACTTTTTGGTTTTTTTTTGCAAATATGGCAGAATCTGAAAATGAACTCCATGGCTGGAGAATATTGTACCTAACTGTTCTAGTTATTATTTTTAGGAGGTTATCTTTTTATAACAAAACTATGTGCCAGCCAAGAAATGAATCATTCCACCATTGGGGTGTGGGTTGGGTGTTGGATTATCAAAATGGATTACAACCAACTATATTTACAACAAAAATAGGACTGTAATAATAAAAATAAACCCATTAACACTGCTTGTAGAGCTTCACCCCCGCTTCCCTTGCCCCTCTCATCTTCATAAATGCAATCTCAATCTGCTCAAGCCCAGCTCCAAGCCCACAATGAGGATCACATCTCCCAGCTGTCCCTTCCACCATGCTGCTTTGTTTCGTTGCACATCCCTGGGTGCCCTTTCTCCATCACACAAAGCAGCAGGTCAGTGTCTGACCCCTCAAATGCTTCTCCCCCCTCCTATGCCACCACAGCCTTGGCATTTGCTCCTCTGGTTCTCAACCAAATAGCTTTTTCATTTCTCCCTTGCTGCTCTATCACTTTGGAAGAGCTCCTGGTGAGCCAGCAGCAATGGTGCCTTCACATTTTCCTCCTTAAAACACTCTTTGTCAGGGCAGATAAAAGAAGTTCTGACAGTGGCTAGGCAGCTGGCATGCTGGATGGCTGCTTCTTGTGCAGAAACTGCTGTCTCTGAGGACTCACCCCATCTGTCCATCCCAATTCATCAAACGTGTCCCATCTTACACTGGAATGGCAAACCCACAAGGGCAAGGATCAAGTTTTTTGTGTGTATTTTGTACAGCTCCTACTACAATGGTGTCAACAATTGCAGCTGCCAAATACCGTTACGGTACAAATAAAGTAACAAAAGAAACGACAAAAGGAGTCCCCTCTCCCCCAAATTTCAAGCAAGGCTTAAAAGAGTCTGCTTACAATTTTTATTCTCTAAGGGAACATTTGATAATTAAATTGGGACATATAAACAAGGAAGATGAAGGATACCAAGAGAAGATGAAATATATGTGAAGAAATTCTTCACACGCCTTCTAAACCAAATAATCTCACAAACCAATAATTCAAGTAAGACTGAATCCCTGAATATCAAAACATGCCAGTCATTAATTAAAATCCAGAAAAGCTTATTTGTGGTACAAAAGCATCACCATTCCTCCTCTGAAAACAGGGAACCTGAGAAGGAGAAAAGTTACATGGCTCATCCAAGAAAACCCAGCTGACAGTTGCCAAACCATGAAACAATCCAAGCAGCATTGTACCCTTGTTTTCCCACTGGCTACTGGGATGTTGGAAACTACCCATTTTAGTCTGGGGTAAGCTTTAAGTTTCTCAATAAAACTAAACCTGAGTGCAGCCCAAGCACTGAGCTATTGAAAACCCCACCTGAGCTGACTCTAAAGTACACTAATCATGCAGGACACAAAGGTGTCTTCTCATTAAAGAGCCACACTCTGAGATGAAATCTCCTCTCAAATTGGTGTGTTCTAGTGAAAACAAGACTGGCTGAGCCCGCATGTGTATAAGTCACAATTTTTCATGGGCATGCTGGGAAAGACTTAAATGAACCCCTTAATTTGCAATGTGGAATTATTAATGCTTCCCTTGGAAAGACAAGTTGCATTTCTACCTCTAACAAGCCATATACATCTATAGCTAACAAGCCATACAGCCTCTGAGCAACTGCTGGCAACTACACAAGGGAGACACACAAGCCAGAGATTACACTGGAAAAGTTGGTATGATCAGGGTTACAAATCACTGATTTCCTGAGTATTTGTCAAGCACCCATCTAACACTCCAGGCTGTGCCCAACACACTGAAATTACAAGTGATGAAATACAATTAAAATACACAGACATTTCTGCTTCCATCTGTTTTCCCTATTTATTGTCCCTTCCAAACAACTTCCCATGCTGAGCACTACCTTACCCTGGCTGGCTTTCCACACTACGACCCATCTCTTTTGCAGAACAGCTCTGGACTGCACATGTAAGGGGCTTGCCTTACTGGCTGCTTGCTTTGTGGGCTTTTGCCACACTTTGGGGACAGTTATGGTGGCACAGAATGGATCTGTACTGCACAAAGGCCTGCACGAAGCAGTTACAAGGTTGCCTGCCTCCAAGCACTTTGCTTCCTCGTGCTGAACCCAAGCAAAGAGAAGTGGGAGAGGCAGCTGGGGAGTGTGAAAATGCTGGGGCAGTGTGAAATTGCATGGGAAGTGTGAAAGGACAGGGACAACACTCCTGAAGAATCACAGTGAGCAGACAATTAACTCTCATACGCTATTTGATTCCATCATCAGCTGTATTCAGCATTACCATGTCCCAGTCAGATTTTGCTTTAGGTTGAAGTTACACTGTACAGCGTGTTTTCAGCAAGGTGTACATGGAGCTGCCTGTCCTTCTGCTGGGCTCAATACAGGAGAGGAGAAACCACACAAGCTATGATGCAAAACTAGCTTTGCAGCTTCCCTTAGAATTCCTGGCTACCTCCTACATCTCCACATAAGGAGGGGAGAGAAAGCTGCTTCTCCGAAGCCAGCATCCTTTGGGGTCATTCCTCTCCCCTGACAATACTGAATGAGGTACCTGCAGGTGGTCCAGGTGAACACATGTACCTACATAAAAGGCACAAACCTAAACACCTTGCTCGGTCAATAATCCAATGCAGAACGTGATTGGCATTTTTAACTTCCAAGACATAAGAAATACATTCAGGGACCTGTGACTAAGCTGCACGGGCTGTTAGCCAATGCACTGTATCTACAAATGACAAATTATGCATTCATCCATTGTTTGAAAGTTTTGAATTCACTGTTGGTGGTAAACTTTTTACTAGAACACACAGATGGTCCTGCCTGATCTTGTTAATGAAAAACTCTCACACAGCTACAAAAACAGACGTGATCATCTGTTTTTCAACATTCTGAAAAAAAACCCTACAGAGGTGTAAGGTGCTATACAAATGAGAATAATTAGCTTGTGCCATCTGTGGACATTAAAAAACCCAGAGTATCTGTATTCCCATGCTTTATAATGATAAGCATTATGTCTCCAGCAAAGTACGCACTTAATAACTTCGCAATTCATTGTGACCTTCTGCTCCAATTGACTTAAGGAACTGTAATACTAGAGGTGCCTCACATGTTTCTACCTTATAATTAGCAAGTAATAAAAAATGCTATTAAAAAAATAGAGTCTGAAGCTCTCTGACAATTCACTGATTAAGTCTGAAGATTTTAAAGCACACTGGAACATATCTGGCTAAAACATCAATTTTATCCAGTTCTCATTTCCATAACAAGCAGTGCACGATCAAGTCTCACAGCTCATCTACACATGATGGCAGTAGGAACTGTACCCTGCAATGTTCCATGGTTTGATGACAGGATAAGACTTTCCAGATTTTTAGCTGTATTTTGTCCTTGCACAGGCAGTGCTGCATGCCTGGGGTCTTCTGGTAGGAAGGGAAGGGTCACCCTTAGCATCTGATGGGGAACAGCTAGTACCTAAGTGCCTGAGAGCGGAAACAGTAAGAATGATCATCATCCAGGACAGGATTTCTGTATAACATCCCCTGAAGACTTTCAAACACACTGAGGGTGCAGAACTCATATTCCTCAGCCTCAAAAAAAATGGGGAGTGAACATGAAGACCCCAGGTGTACAGTGCAAGATCCTGACCACAGCTGCCATGCCCCAAGCAGCCTGCTACCTAGAGAAGATTAAAATTGGTAACATATCCTGTGCTCACCTTGCAATCCTAGCATGAACTCCCGTAGCTGCAAATATACACAGTCCTTACTCTCTTATCTATTACATATTTTAATACCAGCAAAGGCCTATCTCTATTCACATTCGACTTGAAACCAGGAAAACTGCATGAGGGAACAGGCAGCAGACACAGAAAGCATTTTTTAATTGAGTAATCCCCACTCCTGACACAATTTAGTGGTTTCATTGATTTAAAATCCATCCTGTACTTCCGGTCATTTTCATTTGTAGTCTCTGATTTGAGCTACTGTTATACTGGCTCACCTACTGTCTTTAGAAAGCATTCACTGATTTATCTGTTACAGATGGTTAAGATTACAAGTGTGAACAGGGGGGGCCCAATTTATAACAGCAACTCTTCCTCATCCATTTCCTAACTTTCTTAGGGACGCAGGTGGGGTTAGTGAGACTTTCCTGACAGTCTAATGACTTGGTATCATTTCTTCTATAAACCTTATTTCTTTCAACTGATTCATTTTCATTTCTATTCCTGAAATACTTCTTGTATTTCTTCCTCTGATTGCATTTGCATGGTGCAAATGTACAGACCTCTCTGTTAAAGGTTTGAGAGTACCTACCTTTATTATTACTGCTGTGCTCATTTAAGCTGCAGCATCTCCTAATTAATTTATTTTAAAATGTTTTATTCCAGACTTCCCCTGGATAGGAAGAGGCATAAATTCACTCTGAGATGGCTTGGAAAAGCCTGCATGCGCTGCTATTTCCTAAGTGCACTTTGAAGTCAAATCTGTTCACAATGTCATGTTCATAAAATGGTAAATGATAAGAAAAGAATGAGTTCTGTTATACAAATTACCAGCAATTCAGTGTGGTGCTTTAATGTTACTCCTGTTCTTTAAGGATGTCACTGAATGCACCCAGCAAGTAAAATGGCCATATGAAATTAAGACACTAAGAGTAAATGTTTGCTCCTATACTGTAAAGAACCTCATAAATGTCAGAGGTTTTTATTTCACACACACCACAGCTTGTAGAGACACCAGGAAACATTTGGTTCTAATGGGAAACTGATGTTCATTTCAGCATTGTGCTGCCCATCAGAACCCATCTGAGCGATGCTCTCCTGCAAGTCTGAGCAGGCAGTCACTGCAGCTGACCACGAGAGCATAGAAACATGATTTAGTTTCTACATTGTTTTAAGTGCCAAAGAGATGAGCAACTCACATACTACCAAAAAAAAAAAAAAAACAAAACCAAAAAACTGTGTAAAGTTTTGTGTCCCTTCACATGGGCAAGCTTAGGAAATTCTCCTTTTAATTCAATGGTACCTCAAATGTTTCTGCACCGTACTCCCTTTTCTATCCTTCTGTGCGACAGCTCACCTGTGCTTGTGCAGATTAAAGGTGACAAGTTTATTTGGGCTGAGCAGGAGGCATGGAAGGTTTAAGGAAACATGCTCTGGGTGCTCCTGCACTTTTCCTTTTTTTGTGATCTCTTTTTTGCCCACCCTGCTGGACACAAGAGCAGCTGATGTTGCCACTCCACCAGCAGTCAAGCAAAACCCTACTCACTGTATTACCACATACAGCCCGAAGTCCCCCATCTTCTTTCCCTCACTTCCACACACTTCATTCCGCTCCCATTTACTCAACAAAAGTGTAATTTGGAAGGCATGGACAGGAGGCAAGGAGAGCTGAGGAAACGTGCAATTGGGTGACTGGCACGCAGAAGAGAAAAAAGTGCTGAGGCTGGTGATTCAGCACATCACTCCTCTGCTGCTCCCCTCTTTCCTAATGTTTTGGAATATATTACTATTTTGGGGCGTACCAACTGCATGAAGATGAGCTTGGCTGAATACTATTATCCTGCATTATGGTTTAAGCTGGATATTGCTATCATAAAGAGGGATTTATGTGCATCATTTTTTTCAGTATCTTCCGGTACTAAGCAATACTGTAAAAGCCCAGTGTGAACACATGAGGTCAGACTGCCAAGAAAGACCAGCATCTCAGCAGTTTCTGCTGAAACACAGGTAAAAAATAACTAAAGGCATCATATCAGAGATGCTCCATTCCCATTAGAACACATGCAGACAGATGGTGAGCCCCCAGTGACTCAAACCTTGCGGTAAACCTGGTAACTTCATTAGATGATTCAAAGAAGGCTCCATCCTTAAAAATCAGGTTTCAGGTATGAGAAGGGAACATCTGAGCCTCTGACCCCAGCCTTCTTTGGAAATACAGGCTGAGACCTTCTCACAATCCAGGTATTAACCTGGGGAGGAAAGGAAGGAGGAAACATCCAGGCAGGAGTTCCACCTGCTCAAAGGCAGAATCCCCTTTCAAAGAGGAAAATACAGACTCAAGTGGCACGTTTTTCAGTTCTGGAAATGTTATTAAGATTTTTGTGTTTGATTTTTGGCTTTAAATGAATCAAATCAAAATTAAGGGATTTCCATGTGTAATACTGAACACCACACACACACACACTTTTGCATAAGGGATTTGTGTTTTGTAAATTATACCCTTTAGCCATATCACTAGTCATTAACCTAATTTAAATCTCAGTAAGGAGATTCTCTGTTTTTATCTTTAAAATTAACTAGCTCCTCACTTCGAAGATACAATCAGAAGGGTGAGGTGAAAGTAAGTCTGATTAAATCCACTTTTTATTCAGCAGCTCCTTGTACTCCCCTGCAGTGATACAAAAGCAACTCCCAAGTGACTTCCCCTCACTGACTGATAACGTGTCAAAAGTATCCCTTTTGCAGTGTCTCAAAGGCCACTTGCTGCTTGCTGTTTCTGCTAACTGCTGTCTGTCATGTACTGCTAAGATTCATAAAGACACTGCTGGGATCACCTCGCGAGTGCCTTTCTACAATGTGTTCAAATGCAGAAGGTCATTCCAGGAATTACCTGTGCAAGAAGCAAAGGTAATCCTCAGGAACAAATCTGTTCACCTGCTGTGCCAGTCTGTCGGGTAGCTGTGGTGGTGATGTGAGCTTCAGAAGTTTCCTATCAGAGCATGCCATGACCCCCTCGACTGCTCCCTGTTCCCCTGGGCGCTGGGGGATGCAGCTGAAGTCAGGCAAAGGAAAAGGGAGAAGCTTTATCTGCCAGAAGCCAATGGGAAAGGGCTTTTGTGAAAAATTCAGTAAAGAGATGGTGGCAGGACCAGGAACAAACTGGAACAAGAAAATCATACGTGTGAGAAGGCAGAGTCTGGAAGAAGAGCTGCCCTTGGGGCTCAGTGGTACCCGACTGAAGCAAAGAACCCTCCAGCTCAGAGCAGCAGCATGGGTCCATGGGATGTGCTGCAATTTAGGAAGAAATGAGCAGGCTGGCACTGCCAGGGTGCTAAGCAGCGATTGTGCTCCTCTGATTGCAAGCAGGAGCATCAGGCAATGAAATCCCAGATGTTCTGTTGAACAGGGTGTCAAGTATTCCTGTGGGAGAATGCCACAAGTCCTGATGTGGAATGAGCAGGTAAAGTGCAAGCATCCAGATTTAATAAGCTGCTTAAAAAACAAGTCGCTGGAGAACTTGGTTTTGGCCAAACTGTACCAAAAAAGAGATTCCCTATGTTTAAGAAATCCAGACAGAGAGAAGTCCAGCTCCTCCATTGACTTGTGCTCTGCATCTCCAGACCAGCAGAGGAGAAGCCACAGGACTTTGAAGGCTGATTTCTCTTCGGGCCTATTCTGTTGCATTTTTTTTGATTCCAGATAGAGCTGGGGTTAGCAACAACAGCCAGCAAAGACAAACAAAGCCCAAGTTCAAAGCAAACCCAAAGATACAAGTTTTCCAGGGCTTCATCTAGAAAAAACTTCCTCTCTACAAAAAGGACATCCCAGCACTGACCGAAGTGTCTCAGACTTTATGGATGCTGCTGCTGAAGTAGGAAATTAACTGGATTGTGTATTTCACAGAAAAAAGGTAAGAAAGGATGTTGAAAAGAAATGTTATTTTAATTGGATTTCTTTGTTCTCTTGTTATCTTCAGCACCTCAACAATGCCTGCAGTACTCATAATCTCCTGGGACTTAAAAAAGCTCCGTTTCTTTGATTCCATTCTCATTTGAAACTTATATGTGAAATATTATTGATACGTAGGAAAAAACATATGTATGCAAAGGACACACAATACTAACTGCTGTAGGGTAAACCTGCTCCACACAACCAGTGACAGATGTAACCCAAGAATTCTAAATTTCAATCAAATGAATCTGAAGATTAATTGCAAAATCCATCAAAGTACTTTGGGGAAAAATGGTAAAACTGTACATAAACATTCAGGGACTTTTGCAATCTCCTGTAGCCTGTAATTAGATTTACTGAATGCTATCGAATCCGAGGCTCCAGTGCAAACATAGACAGTTTTTGTTGTTTTAAGATGCATACGCAGATACATGAAATATGTCTAATTACTAACAGTTGTTTTGTTTCCCCATTTAATTTCAACAGCAAAAATCCACTCATTGCAAGAGTTTCATGTACACTGGAATAATTAACTGCAAAATCTGAATGCCTACCAAGTTAAAAGTAAAATACAAAAGCAGAAAACAGTCCTAAGCACTTGATAAAACTGGTTTGCCAGCAAACTCAGGGATTGTGGTGTCCATACCTCTCATGCAATTTATATCCAGCTTCATTAAATTCTCATCTTCTCTCATTACAGAGAAATACAAACAAAGGCTCTTCATTCTAAAACTTCATCTGGGTGAAGAGAATAGTTTGCATTGAAGTTCTTCTGGGTTTAGCTAGACTGTCCCTGCAATGGCTCTCTGATGTCTGCAGAACCAAAAGAGGTCATCTCCAGTCACAGAATCTTTGGAAACTGTCACCAATTTCCCCCAAATCCCTAATCCCCTATTTGGAGGAGGAGTTTTAAAGAAGATTTTGGAAAGCAAATTCAGTTTCCCATGTGCATTACATGCACAAATTTGGTTTCCCATAACACACAAGTTGCCTAAATGACAAGGAGACCACAGGGATATTGCAGTGCAGATCATACCCAGTGCTCCACTGCATTTGTGCTTTCCTATCAGAAAGGAATTTTAAGCTGTCAGCATTTTTCCTTGAGAAACAGATGCTGATTCTATACCCAGAGCTCAAACGATGGAAGACTTACTCTCATATGCAATCCATGTCTGTCTCCGTGTGTTGGAATTAAAACATTAGTCCTTTTAGCATGCACAATTATCTACCATTTTGAGACTAAAGTCACAGGATGTTCAAATACAGGCACACCCCCAACTTTAGGAACAAAATTACAGATGACATTCTTCAGCCTTAACTGTTCTATGGAAAATATTTCCCAAACTTGAACAAAGAATCCACTAATCTGTTTGCCAGCAGAAGTAATTTTAGAGTTACCCAGAACACTTTTTATTATTATTGGTACTTGCATGTTTAATTTTAGAAGTTTAAATCATATAATTAAAGCTCTGACAGAAGAAGTGATTATGTTCAAATGCGGCTCTCCATGCTATGAGAAAATACGGAGGGATGGTTTTAGATTTCTGTGGTTACAAGAAAAGGACATATTTTAGAAACACTTAAGAATACTGTATTAAACATCATTTTTCTCCAAGTGCACTGGACTAAACCAATGGGCATCATCTTCGTATGATGGGGTTGAGCACTTTGGCTTTCAGTGAGGCTTTCATCAGGTTAACAAACTAAACACCTTAGCGAAGCTCTTTGGTGACTGCCACACACATGAAACACAGATACACTCACTAAAGCCTGTGGGTTCTGGAGCACATCAGCACATGCAGCAGCAGAACTGCACGTGGGCAATGCTCAGGGCACATGAGAGCTGCAGCACACAGGCAGATCACCTCTAAGGTGCCGATACTAGATCCAACACAGCCACCTTGGACATGCTGCCTGGCTGTCCCCCTCAATGTGTGTGACATGGATCAAGAACCATGGTCTCAGCTCATCCAAATTGCTCTGCTTATGCCATGAGGTAAGAAGTTAGAAATAGACACTGACCAGAGATCAGCTGAAACCTAACAACATGTTATTCCATTATGCCATCTTGTCTCTGAGACTCCAAAACTCCAGAGAGGTGCCTTAAATTTTACACTCCACGTGTTGCTCGCTGACACTGGGATTCAAAAGACAGTAATTGCATGGTGTCAAGGACAAGATCTTTGCCCCCACTCCATGACAGCACAACAAAGAGAGGTCCTGCAGCCATGTAAAGCAGGTTGAGAGGTTCTCCAGTCCTCAGAGCAACTCAGGACTATGAAAAACTACAATTTACTTTTAGCCATTATGGCCATAATAAACTACTTGCATATGAGATCTCTTCCAAAGGCTATGACTAAGCCTCCTCTCTATTGCCAAACAGATCTAACTGCCAGACACCTTCTACTACTTTCCTTTGCTTGTCTTTTCCCCTTATTGAAAAGAATCAGCATTGCCAAGTTGAAGTAAACTGATAGCTACACAAGATAACTTTTCATAAAACACTTAGAATTTCATATTGCATTAATAGGCTTAATATAATCTCTTGGACTTTGTTGGAAATTAGACCCTAAGGGAATTAGAAGCCTAACTTACCTTGACTTTCTATTGTATTTTGAGTCTAATTGGCTTAGCATCTTTTGAAAATTCCAGCTTTAATTATTTGTTACACTAGTTCTTAAAGTTACAGCTAAGTAAGAAAAGTGAATAAAAAGCTGCTTATCTCACTTTCTAGGCAGGATTACAACCTTGCAAGCACATCAGCTGCATCTCTTTTAGAGAAGCACTTTGGTCTCTCCAGTTTCCAGTTTTCAGGAAGCCAAATTGCTTGGAGCATCCTGAAATCTAGCAAACCTAAGGACAGAAGCAATAATGTTAACATACACCCCATGAGCTCAGTTTGAACAACTGGCAAATTGGGGCATCTACTAAGTTCTGTAACATGGAGATATTTTGTAAGCAACCTGTTTAATAAGCGAAACTAATTCTGTAGTTAGACTGCAGTAATACTTCCCTGCTCTACTTGTTTAGAGGTATATTAGTCACAACCTATCTAGAGGCATGACAAAGGATGCTTCTATACTTGGTAAAGTAACTTAATCCTGTGGTTCATATATTATTCCATTTTCTGAGACTCTGGGTGTCCTTCGAAGAAATCTGCCTGTTCCAATTATGCTTTGCATGGAACTGAAACTACAGTCAGCAGAACTAGTATCCAAATCATAGTATCTGTGCATGCATTTAGACCATGAACCAGTACCTCAAAAGGAAAACAAGCAGTACAAGGCAATCATGTAATTAATGCCTAGAGTAATAAGAACACTATGGCCAGCAGTAATTACTTCCTGGGCTTTTCTCAGAACTGCTCACCAACCTCCTTCATGGTCTTTTTGCTGTTTCTGTAGTTCCTTTAACACTGAAAAGATTAATTATATTTTTTTAAAGAATAAAAGCAGTATGTGCCACTAACTTCTCACTGCTGTACACTGGCAAATGCACATACTGCAAAACTCAGTGAACTGCACCATACTGTACTTACAGTACTTTTACATCTCGCTTGGCTTCCATCAGGGCTCAGCATCCAGCCTCCCTGAAGCTCTTAATACTAAGATACTTGGAGGAACACAGAAGTAAATGCTTCCCTGTGAGGGTGCTGAGGCGCTGGCACAGGGTGCCCAGAGAAGCTGTGGCTGCCCCATCCCTGGCAGTGTT
>JBCJKH010064390.1:0-16117 GCA_039877255.1 Loriculus beryllinus
CTTTCTTTTCTGGAGTTTCCTGTTTTTTCAGCAAGGTAGAAAGGACTTTCTGGGACACAATCTTTTTTTTTTTTTTTTTTTTTTTTTTAATGAGAAAAACTAGCTCAGTTACTAGAAGGAATTCTGTTGTTCATATTTTTTGAATCAGTTCTGAGATTCCACATACACAGGCTCAGGTATGTTAACACACACCCTGCCTCCATCACTTCCTTCAGCAGGTTCTTTCTCCTTTATATTTCAGAAGTGTAAGATTTGCATGCATCTAAACTGTTCACCTAGACTCTACATAATCTAAAAAGGAGAAAATAAGATCCTACTGATTTTTTTTTCCTGTGATTTCTCTCACACTGTCACTGAACCGGAAGGTGATTTTAAAGACAAAGATAACAGTATGAAAAAAAAAAAAAGACTGGATATAGGAACTAGAACTTGAAGAATAAATAAAAGATATTGTTTAGAAACCTTTTGCACATAGATAAATTTGTTGATAGATTTTGCATTAAAAAAACCCAAACAAAACAAAACAAACAAACAAAAACTGGTAGATAAACATGAGTAAGGAGGAGCAAGACGTAAGGATACAGCTGCAGGGCTTGATAAAGCAAGATGAGGATGAAGCAGAGACAGTCTAGAAGCCAAGAGCAGGCAGAAATCAGAGAAAGTGAGAGAAAAAGGAATTGTATAAAAGGCAGGAGGCAGAATAAAGATGGTAGAGATTGACCATTAGGTTTAACTGAAGTGACAGTTCAAAGAAACTTCTAGCTTAGATTACCTGCTGGCAAAGATAAACTATTTTTGTTACATCATTTTTAATCCCTGTAACTTGTAATTCTATGGCCCACTTTTGCATACCAAAATAAACTTTCTCCCACATTTCTGTATCACTCTATCATTAGGAATGTTATTTCAAGTTTTTTTTTTTAAAAAAACATTCAGCCCTCTAATAGCCAGTCAGGGACACAAGATTTATGTTATCCCTTTTTAAAAAGAAAATGGCCTTAGAAGCCAAAATTTACAGAAGTGCAGCAGACCAGTTTCAATAAACACCAGTTTTTCCAAATGCAATGAAGGTACAAGATAAGTCAGTCACGTGAAGCACAAGACAGTGCTGAACAAAAGGAAAAAGTGATATATCGTTGAGACCAGTCCTGCCTTGGCTGGGAGACAGTTCTGACTTCTACTATATGGTAGCTCTTCTGACTGTAAGCAAGTAAGGAAAAAAACTAGGGGGAAAATGAACACAACATTATGCTGAAATATGTCCCCCAGAGGGGCAAAGGGTAAGGCATGGCTCCTCCTTCCTCCAATGTGCATGTAGGCCAGCATGTATTACTGCTTGATCTTTAAGACATCCCACCTTTTTCGTGGGCTGTTAGCTTGCTTCATTCCCCTAAACCCAGCTCCAGTTAAAAAGAATGTAAGAGAACTTTAGCATTCAGGTTTTCACCATCTTACACCAGCTTTATACCACTGAGCTTTACTCCATTGCTTTCAGCACAAAGGAATGTAGTACACATTCCTATGCCAGTACGAGAAGAAAACTAGAGGATCTAGATATTTTGTCTGCATCTCTAATTACTGATCTTCTTGCTGTCTTGCTGCAGAATTCAGAGCCAACACCTATTTCTGGTGTCTGAGGATATCCAGCATCTTGGTCTAGCCTCAAACACCCATTTTCCTTTATGCAGGAAGAAGCTGCCATACATTCCCGCAGCTAGAACATTACCCCAAGCACACATGTATCTGCCACTGCTCCTGACTTACTCTGTCCTTACAGGTATGGAGAATGACTCTCATCGCTTACTCAGTATTGAAAAATTAAGTACCTTAAAATAACAATTCCTCATCCCAATACTTCTATCATTATCTTCTTGTATTTTACATTTCTCATCTGTTTATTAGTACTGGCTTTGTTACTGACCTGGGTGGGATAAAGAGACCCCTAATGGCCAACCTTCAAAAACTGACAAATAAGAACAAATTCCAGCTTGTATTCAACATTGTATATGAATTATAGCAATTTGCTGCTAATGGGGTTTTATTGAAGGGATGATTAATTCACTTCCTCAAGCACTAATTCAATCAATCAATCAATTAATCAATCCGTCCTTATTTTGGAAAAAAAAAAAAAGTTCAATCCTGAACTTTTAGCCTACCAAGGAAAGCCTTTGAGGAAGTAGGAAGAGTCATAATTCTCCAGTTTCATCATAGGGTGTTCCTGTTCTTTGTCTTAAGCAGAGAGAAGAAGCTGACAGCTTTGCCATCAATGTTATGGTGACATCCAGACATGGTCTGCTACATATAACCATTGCCTGCGGTCATGCACAGAAAAGGGAAAGGGATATGATACATTTTGTACAGACTGAATGAGTTATACTAGAAGAGCTATTCCCTGTAGACAACAGTAATATGAATTCAATCTGTTTTAAAAAATAAGAAACCAAACCAAACCAAAACTGAAAAAACCCACCAGATTCAAATATTTTTTGGGAACTATAGAATTGAGAAAAAGAGAGCCATAACACTGGGTAAGCGGATACAGACACATCTGAAACAAGTGTCATTAGTCTGTGTGGGTCATGGTGGTATCTTATTTTTTTTAATACACATACTGCTTTTAAACAAAGGAACTATTTATTAAATAGCTTAAATTTGACAGGTTATTCAAGCTGATGTTGTGTGTTCTGGCTGTGGTCTCATGCTATAGTACTGACATGAGTCCATCTGTAGGAACTTTAATGCTGTACCTTTAATGGAGAGAACATATCACATTCAAATGACTTGAAAACATGAAGACAAAAATTCTATAGTGTCTATACTAAGGTTTGAAACATAATGAGACTTCTTGTTCTCTGTCTGCTCACTGAGGTGTATCTTGAAGATCATGTGGAAATCAACATGACTAAACAAAGGTAATTTCACCACCCACTCTTTTTCCTTAGAACAAAGTGTTCTAGACAACTACATGTAATCCGAAGGATACAGTAATACAGCTGTCATCACATCAAGTCAGACAATATAAGAACCATCTTTTCAGAAACTTTATTAACCAAGATATATGTTATAAGTTTTTTATTGCTGCTTGATTGTGTATTTGTGTTGGACGAACAGTACAAACTGTTGAGATTATGCAGTTCATCTTTACGCTACTTCTGGAGTGTTGTTTGAGTTTCTTCCAATTATGTCATTCTAGTTGTGCAATCTTGAAATTTCACCAATTTAAATTTCCTTCCACTATTTATTAACATATCTTATAATCAGATATTACAAACTCCCGTAAAACAGCAGACTGTACAAAACATAATACTTATTCTGTAAGTAGCATGTCATTCTTCACAAAATAAACCCAAAATAAACACAAAAATAATTTGTGTCCACATGGAAAAAGATAGTAGCTTTAGCAGTCCAGCTTGAGCTTCCCTGCCAGTGCCCTTATAACAACAGTTTGTCTGATGGACCTCTGTGACAGCCCCGCTGATCCTTCTGACAGATGCAGTGAGTATAATAAGTTTCATAAGATATAGAGGAAAAAACAGCTCTAGCTTAATTTTGCAAAATTTTCATCCGTAAGTTTGGCACTCCTGAAAAAAGTATTTATGTTGGAGCATCTCAGTCTAATTTTTTTTTTCCTTTTGGAAAATAAAGGCATTTTTGGAGTTTCAATGTAAAGTTTTCTTATGATGTTTTGTAAAATAAATATATTGTCATAATAAATGTAGTCAAAATCAGAACCAAGTATTTTGACTAATTCTGAAATCACTTATTTAAAAAATGTTTTAATTCAATAGAAAGTTGTAAAATATCAGATTATCAATTTAAGATCTATTACTATAAAAGTGCCATTGAAATAAACTAAGATTCACATTTTGTAATCTTTGAGTGCAGCATGTGTGAATTGCCCTTCTGTTTGAAATTATAGATGACACTGAATTTCTTTTAATGTAAATCACCTTTTGCAAGATCTTTGGTGAAAGATAATTTTTTTAAAAAGTGAGTGTTTTTCAATTTCTATTTCTATTAGGACAAAAGGCGGCAGGAAAAACTATATAGGTTATTAATACCCGTGACATGTGGTAGACAGCATACTTTAATCTGTGCTGATCTGCTGATCCATGCCTACACTGCAGACTAGTGAATAGCCACAACCTTTTAGCACATGGGAACTATCGCTTCTGCTGTCTACTCTACAACTGTAATACTGTTAGTTGGCATGTTGGCTATCACCTGCAAAGAGCTATGTGCTATGGAAGACACAAAACTAGTCTTCTCAAAGGACACAGTGTGGTGTGGCCTTCTTGAAGGCGCAGGAGCCTGGCTCCAGCTCTATTCTGCAGCATGGAAGCAAATTGAGGTCAGCAGTAGGAGGAGTGTAATGGAGTGTAATGGTTGCTGCTGCCTACTACTAGACCTACCTATGTGCAAGCATGGGAAGGGATTTCCTGTTTTTTTTTCTGTCCTCTCTTCTCACATAATTTAGGAATTGCTGATAGCATACTTATGGTCCTTGGTTTGTGGACCCTATGTTCCTACTTGCTGAGGACCCACTAAAATAGGTGAGCAAAAGGGCTTAGCTGTATTGAGGATGAGCACTGCAGCATTCCCTAGAGGAATTTATGGACCTAGTGTCATCAGTTTAGTGAGTGAATGGTAAGTATGAAATAGCTAGCACTGAGTGAGAGACTGTCTATCCATTGGGAAATGCTGACATAAGAGGGAAAAGGCCAACCTAGAACATTCAGAGACAGAAGTATTCATTCAGGGTACAATTCCCTTTAGAAAGCAATGTAAATGAAACCCTTAACGATTGCATTCGAGATGACACTATTTATGGGACCTTTGAGACAAAATGAAAGCAAGGATATTTTTATCTATAACATCAGTGTTTTATGCTAAACCTTATGCTGGATGTTTGCTCTCATAGTTAGTTGCTTATTAGGTGAGTGGCTTGATTAAACCTTTCACAAAAGACGGAAGTAGGAAATCACAGTAAGGGCATAGGGATGCTTTAGCATCTGCTCAGCTCTATCAAGGTGACTATCTAACCACCTCTGAATTTACAGGGAAAATGTGCTGTAACTTATAAGTTACAATACTATCTGAAGGTCCACGTTTTGATATAGCACTTAAAGGACTCTATTTTTTGTGGATCGGCTGCAGGCACAGGGAGAACTTGGACCTGAAGTGCTCTAAAGGAATAGTTTGAAAACCATGAGTAAGCTCAAAGCAAGTCCCCTACCAAAAAATGAAAGAGATGTTTATTTTCAGAGGAAAGTAACAGTTGGTTTCAAAACAATTTTGTAGTTCCAACAGAGTTCTTTGAGGAGAAAAAGTATGAAAAACTATGAAAATATTGAAATGAAGTGCAATCACAAGAATGTAGAGTGAAGGTAATAACAGCAAGATTGTCATTATGAAAAATTCCAAGATTCAGTCTCCCTTGCCAAAACATACATAAATATATATAATGGTGTTAATGAGACATATGCCTCTAACACCAGACAGTATAATTATTATCACAGCTAAATAGGTGTTAATTGAATATTTCCTTTTTTTTTTTTTTTTTGCTGGCCCCTCCACTTTCCTCCAAGATCATTAGCTCCTTGGCAATTGCCTTGTCCTCTCACCACAAAACTGGAGGAAAGTCCAGCAGTCAAGAGATGGAAAAGGCCCAGCTGTTCCACAGTGGAACTCCATTTGTAGTGCTGCATAGAAGACAGCCTCTTGTAATAATAATCCAGCACCTCTGTTTGAGATCGTGCCATTGCTCTGTAGCTGTTACATTCCCTGGAGCTGGCAGAAGGACATAATAAACACTGTTCATTAAAGGAAAAAATCCCTTCCATGAACTAAGAAACCTCTATCCTTCATGTAGGGACAGGAAACCATCAGTGGAATCAAACTTCCCATGGTGTTGAGCTAACAGTATCTCATTACAGAGGCATTAATGAAGAGATATATAATCACATTTTTATGGTTTAACAGTTAGAAAAGTAGAATTTAGTACACTTAATTGCCTGTCTGGAACAGACAGTGACCACTCCTTAGTGACAATTTCCATCTCAGATTTATGTTATATATTTTCTTCCAGAAGATATTGAGTGTGTATGACAGCAAATTCCTGGAACTTCTCAGGTATCACTCAAAATTTCCAAAGGAATGTTTTTGTTGTTATTTCTTCTGCTAACACAGAAGAAGAGTATGACCCAAACTATTTCACTAGGAAAATTTATGTTTCTGTCCAGTGTTTTGGGGGACTATTTTGTTACAGTATGCACACATTAAATATATTACCCTATGTATGAAAAATATTAGCATATGTTTTTCAGTCAATGATTTAGAGACTTGTATTTGAAAACAAAATCCAAAATAAATTAATACATTGTCTATTTTTATAATGATACAAATCAGCAAAAATAGTATTTTTTAACTCCATAAGACAGAAAAAAAAAATGTTACTGGAGTAAATAAACCACTTGCTAAATATAAAGTGGAGACAAAATAACAAACTCTCAAGAATTTTCTGGTTGATATTCAATCTGAGTGGATAATACGAACAGATCAGTCCTTTCCAAAGAACCAGATCAGGATATGGTTTTAATAATATGTCACTTTTCAGTGTCCTTATTTTGTGTATGATGACTGGCTTCAAAGTCTAGTCCACTTCCTTGCCTGAATGGAGCTTGAAATCTTAGCCTTAGAATGCTGTGTTAATGCAATGACTTAGTACAAGGCCTTACTATAGTCTTGGTGAAGCTGCTCCACTTTACAGAAACAATTTGAGTAAGTAAAGGGTCCCATTCTGCCTTTTCCAGGGTATCTCTTAATTCATTCAGCAATCATTCTCACTTTTTCATGCCTTTTCCTCTTCAACATAGAATTAGATATTCAATGTAAACGACAAGGGAAAGTGACACAGAGACCATTCTGGAACATACCACAGCCTGGTGGTTAATGTCATATTCTGGGAATACAAAAAAACTTCTGTTAAAGATGGATCAAAAATATTAACAGCACCCAGAGTTTTTAATGACTGGCCTATCGAGTAAAACAGGAATTACTCTTTCAGCTAGCTTGGGAACATGTGGGAAGAGGGGAACGTGGGTAGGTGTTGATAAGCACGATCAGCTACCAAATCAAACTATATTTTGAGAGAAGTGGAGGAATGCACGTTTTGTGAGCCCTGGAGGAATTGAGCTATGAGAAAGGAACTCTGCAGTTTGCTGCTGTCAGATTACAGACAGATATGTATATACCTAGTAAAAAGGTTTTGGTACCATAGCAACATTAGGAATGGAAACATAGGCTAAATTTTGGTAGTCCTAGATGGGTTTTGTGACTGCCAGTATTGACTTGAAAAAAAGTTTTTCTGGAATTTACATACTAGAGTAACCATTCAATGTAGAATTGTCAGGTATTTAGCAGGCAAGCAAATGATTGGAATGGAGAAGAAAACAAGCATTAGAGCTGGTTTCAGTTTTTTTTCCCAGTAATTCTTCCTGAACTAGCTCAATTCCTTCCTGATCCAAAATGACAGGATCAATAGAGATCTGATATCTTATACCCATTGAAGAGCTGCCTTTTACTTGTTAATTTTATGAGGTTTGCACTGAAATTAGTTGAAAGCTTTCTGGAAAAATAGATGTCTCTGAGGAACACAGGCCTCTCTTAACAAAACTAAGCACAGAGCTAATTAAACAAGATGAACATACTCATTTAAAAATATTTGGGTTTAGAGATTTTACTGTAAACATCCAGGGAGTATGTGAGTATACTTTTATGATTTTTATTTCCAGTGTTTTTTTAACCCAGTTATTTACAGGTATTCACACTTCTGCAATGTGATGGCATCATTTGCTTTTTTAAAAAAACTATATTGTCTGTAAATATAACAAACTGCAGCAGAAAGAATCCTAAATCCTACACAGATTTCATCACAAGAAGTATTTAAGTACTTGAAGGCCAGTTTGCAAAGCTCAGTTTAGCTGTTTTGAGTCTTTCATTCTTTCAGTTTCCACCGAAGCTGACTTGTTTTTCACCTTCCTCCTCATTTAATTTTCAGACTTGGTGTTGAAGTTTTGTAAATTTTGTCTCTGGGTAAGTTTATTATAATAGCCACACAAGTGAATTAAAAGTGTGACAAAGGCTCCTGGTGAAAGCTAGCCAGATAAAGCATTTTGTTTTCTGCAGTTTTAATGTGCTCTTTATGTAGACCTGACAAGGAAAGAATTCATTGTTGGAGCTGATAATGCTGAATGACATCTCTTGGTTTATGAAAATTATGTCCTTTCTGCCTTCCTCCCTTTTTAGGCTTTATTCTTTTTATTTTCGTTTTTCCTTCCTCAGTTAAGAATCATGGGTTTAGCAAGTTTATTGCTTTGCCTATTGAACCTTTAATTTTCTTCAGTATGTCTATTACTTTCCTGTTTATTTGGCTCTGTCACAGCACTTCATCTCCTTTTACGAAGACAGAAAACAGTGAATCATTATGAATTAGGCAGGGCTGAGAAGAGGCTCCAAAGAGGATACTAGCCAGGGAGAATACTCATCTATTTAAAAAGGGACCAAGCATATCCTAAGACTGCTGTCAAATATAAATTTCCCTCTGTACAGCCTCTGTCTGTGTGTGAGAAGCTTTTATTCTGCTTAGCCTTCTGGTACCTGCTAATGATGTGATCACTGAAATACACATGTGCTGCAATGAAAACATCATGCACCTCCTCATGTGTTTGTTCATCAGTCCTCTCTATTAGCTGATCTAGTAGAGTTGCTGTTTTAGCTCAGTGGGTGGAGGTTTGTGGTTTTGGAAGCCACATTTAAATCCCAGTGCTGTGTCTGTGGTTGGCTGATGATCCTGGGGTCAGTTTGTCTGTGGTTACAGATCATTACACCCTGTAGACAGTAACAGTCATACCACATCATCAAAAATTATACCCTGTGAACACAGTCATGTCTTCTGAACCATCTGAATATTTTAAACTACTAATCTTTTGAAGACTGTGCATGCTAATTGACTTGGAAAAGACACTCTTAATGAATTTTATCTTTTTGACATGTTTTAAGAATTTTGTTCCTACATACAGCAATTTTCTCAAGTTTGTTGTTGGACAGAAGAGAAAGTATTTTATATTAACACATCACGAATAAAGTAATTTGAGAGCATCTGTTATGGAAAAAGAACATAATGCTTCCACTAACTTCAGCAGGTGTTGGATCAGTCCCTGAATACAACAATATGTCAAATTCAAAGCAGGCACAAAAATAACAAACAGGCCAACTCTTGCTCTTTTTCCATATACTGAATATTAGGAAAGTTAGCTACATTCTTAAATACACATCATCAAGTTCTCAACATAACTGATTCTTATATCTCTGCATGAAAGAGACATAGTTTCAAGTCAGACAGCTTCTACTTTTGGACTGAAGAGAAAGAGCAGACACAGCAGACTGCTGTAGTTAGTAAATATGAACTGGATGTGCTTCACAGGCTTGAAGGTGAAGCTGTAACTTGAAGTCACAGCATATGTGACTCACAGATCTGAGTAAATATTTGTTTGTTGGAGTCCATTTCTGCTTTACCAGAAGAGGCAGAGGCTTTTGTACGAGTCTCTGGATGTTCTGCAACTTTCTGTAATTGCTGGCTATCCATGTACAAATGCTGGGTGAGATGATGCAGCATAAGCGAGTACACTAACCAGTTTCTTTTATGGATGAGGAAATAAGACAGAATAGTGGTTTGTTTTTTGGTTTTTTTTTTTTTTCCATAGAGGTGGTTTGAAAAATATGGATAACTTTTTAATACACAATTTTAATGACAGGATGTAAATACATGTGTTGGAGCTCAAAGCACTTAATCAAAGTAAGTTTGAATTTGCTAATCTTTTGCTCCTCAAAAAGTAGAAAAAATGTAATACAAAGTTACAAACTAGTTGGTTTATTTTCCAATCTATCAGGGTTCTCAAGAGTGCCATACTTCAAACATATTTTCTGGAAGAGAGATCAATAGCAACGCTCAAAAATACTTTTATAAATCAATGCCATTTCCTCTAGCTGTTATCTTTCAAGGGGCGTATGTTGTACATGGTATGGATCTATTAATAAAGTAACCACAGTAAAGCAACCAAGCAGCCAATCAAAAACCCAGGTACTTCAGTGGCAAAGTATTTTGGATCGTGTGCATGCAGACTATTATACATTGTAAAATCATTTCTCAACCCCAAAACCCCAGATCTGAACAATTTAAGTTAGTTTACTATTAAGTGGTACTTCCACACATAAATTTTTCTCAAACTTCATTGCTTTCTAATAAACAAAAAAATAATTAAGGCCTCTAACTTTGTCTGGAATAGAATAAACTCCATTTTGTAGTAAGTTTATTCATTTTAGGGTTAAGAAGCTAGTTTTGGAAGTTATGTTTGTAGCTCCTCTGTTTACAGGCTGGACTTCTAGGCAGGAGCCATCAGGTTAGCAGCACTGACTCCCTCGCTGAAAAGAATCTTACTAGGATTTACATCTTTATATATTTGAACACAGGTTATTAGCCTAGTTGCTTTCCTGCTGCTCACTGCGCTTATAATTTCCTACCTAACTCAATGTCCCTGGCAAGTCTCAGAAGGAAATAAATCCCTCTTCGGCATTAGCAGGTCCTTTGTCTCTCCATCTGGTTCTAAGTCCACTCTTACTTCTGAATGCTCTTAACTGTTAGCCCCCATGTCTTAGTGTTTTGATTGGTCTTGTTCATGCACCTGCCTATCCTGAGCTCTTCCAGATGCTCCTCTTCATCATGCAGCTCAGACCAGCTGAGTAATCTGTAGTCTAAAACCAGAGACATATAATTATAACACTCACAGAGTGTCTCTGAATCTAGGTATGCCAGCTCTGAGTTGCTGGACTCAGTTAACCTGGTTGGAGTACGTTCAGGGCTGGAGCATGTTCAGTACTGTCTGGAGAACTGACAGGGCACAGACATTCATATACAGATATTACAGAGTAAGGCAGAAATGGCAGGATTTACGGGTTTTATGCTGCCCAAATGATAAAGACTACAAGTTTGGTTAACTATTGAAACATGAAAAAAGATTATTACTGTAAATTTTGATAAAAAACTCACCCCTGCAATACAGGGTGCCCTTAGCTTAACATAACAAATTCCCTCTTCCCACCCCCCAGAGAGCTTTTTTGTAAGACATAGGCCCTGGCCGCAAAGCATTTAATCAGAACATCCCAAAACTCAGTGAGTTTGCGGATAGAGACATTGCCTTGCTTAATCATGGAGACAGGCAAACTATTACTGTGGTCATAAGTTTTATTTTTTTTCCAAAAGAAACCTCAAAATGCTTTACTATACTTTCAGATACTTTGTGTACCATTACACAAACATAAGAGTTTTCACAGATTTCTGGATATGTGCTGAATAAGGCAGAATTAATGTTTCTCTTGTGGCATTCTGCAAGTACCTTTCTTTTCTCCCCATTCTCCTTTTCTTCCCTTTTTCTCAGAATGTTAAAAAATGGTGCACTTGTCAAACTTCAATCTTTATTTCTCTTAATAAAAAAATCCCCCAGCATTCTATCCCACCAGACATTTCCCCAACCCATTTTCTGCTTACTTCCCTTACTTTCAACCATTTTGACCCATTACATCCTCCTACCCCTTTATTCTCTCTAGCCATCTCTGACAGATAGGAATATTAAGATCATAGAATCATTTAGGTTGGAGAAGACCTTTAAGAGTCCAATAAAAGTAGTATACTGGTTCAGTTTTGAGCTATAGTGTATCAGTAAGCAGACTGCAAGAAAGTCCACACAGGTGAGTTTCTCTTTTATTCCTATGCTATCTCAGTGCAAGTTTTCATGGGAAACAGCAGCACAATAACTGGTGTTAGATTGCTTATTACCTTTTATAAAAGAGTGTTTCCTATGGCTGTTGAATATTTACATCAGGTGATGACTTTGCCTGTAAAGTACAGTCTGCTAAGAAACACATAGAATTACTATATTGCTATACAGACACTCAAGCCATCACATGCATGAAACCCAAATGCATATCAATTTTGAAACCTCAAAGTCAATCATAACCTCACAACTTTTAACCTTTTGTTACAAAGGCTAATTTTCAGGGAAAAGTCTTTTTCCTTTGCAGCAGAATCCTTCCATGAGAGTAGAGGACAGAAATGTCAAAACCATAAAAGAAGGAATAAGAAAGACTGTCACAGAAGATGAGGTATGTTACCGTTGAGATCAGTGTCATGCCTGGTTCTCACACTTTTTTTTCACTAATCTAGTACACTCGTCACCACTAGCAGTCCTTGGCCACAAGATTGTCTCCACTGGTGAAGTTACTTCAGATTGATGCTCTATTTCATATTGCTTTTCCTCTTCCTTCTCCATTTATCTTATTGCCATGGCATTAAAAGCCCATGGAATTGCAAGGGGAAAGTCCAGTGACTACAGAGAAAATACAATATATTCCCTGTAGTTCCACCTAAGGAATTGAAGTGGACATTTTAATGACAGTTATGTCCTAAACTTAAGTGATCAGATCCACTTTTATGCAACAATTGAATGAGGAAAAAGAGAAGATGGCCAAGTGTATTCAAAAGTTATGGATCATGGGCACCTTAGGATAAAAAGAAGGAAGGAAGTTTATATTGATCTCAGTTTATTGCTAGTCTTTTGTTGAAATAGCGTAGGATTTTTTTTCAGCACACTAAACTTGGATTTGTTCATGGCAAGGAGTCTCTTTATTTTAACATTCTAATTAATGTCCTCATGGAAGGTGCTTATTATTATTGGCTCTGCCTTGTCTGTAGTTCTGACAAATTAACAGATTGAGGGAGACTGCGTTGATGTTGCCTATAGCTGTTTGTGGCTTTCCCATTTGAAAGAGTATATTAAAGTTGGATCCAGATTACAAATGTTTAATCTGGCAAAGATATTTGGTGGCCTCTAAAACAAATATTGTGTCATTAATATAGCAGCATCCATAAATGGGACTGGCGACATATAATGCCGTGTCTGTGGATATTTTCAAACCATGTTTAGGATCCTTAACTAACCCTGTTCTGTGTAGGTATTGCAGTGCCACCGCTTCAGTGCCTAACTGCAACAAAACAAGTTAAGACTGTATTTTTAGCCTTAACTCTAAATTCTCAGGATTTTGTGGTTTTAAATGAGACCTTTAGTATTATCTGGACTTAGACTTCTTTTGTGGTTCAATAGAAAATACACAGTATTCAGTTTTCATTTCTACAATAGCATTAAAAGTAGTGAAACCTTTCAAGTTTATTCAAGTTGACATGATGAGCCACAGTTACATTGTTTAGCACAGTTTATTGTATAAATACAAGCTTAGATTTTTTTTTTCAAGTTAATTTTGATCCAATGCCCAAACAGTTCTTTGAACTATTTATGCTGATCTTTGACATGATATTCAAAGATGTGTCATCTCCATCCAAACCACTGAGCTATTATAATGTTGTTACAGGAAAGAAGAGTGGGCCAAAAAGATATGAATATTGAATTTAGGAAAAAATTACTGCATGGTAACTGATGTTAAAAAAAAAAAAAAAATAGCATGGTCAATTTTATTAATATTTTTTTACTACCATAGCAAAAAAGCTAATTCTCTATTGCAAGCTGCAGTCTTTAGGAACTGAGTGGAACTGCTTCTGTACTTCAGGGACCACAAAATGGCATGCCTGTATTTTGGACTTTTACTGCTAGAAAGGCAGCAGTGCAATGCACCACCAGTGGCACATCCCAAACACCTTTGTCTGTCCTTTACCCTTTAAGTGCTCCATATTACAAGACAAATGTTACATTTAGTACTCATGGAACTAGCCAAGGTCAATCAGTGAAATCAGTAAGAATGATCTCTTGGAGAGAACTTCAGTATGTGACAGGTAAGATCATTGCTTAGGAACCTTCCCTACTTAGTTTTTTAGACTATCTTCTCTTTGCTTCTCCTTGCTTCTCCTCATACCAGTGATCTTGAAAAGAGCTTTTCTGTGTTTGAATATGATTTTATAAAGTTACCCAACCATGTGAAGCAACTGAAGACAAAACCTCAAGTCTTTAGAGAAAATGTTGCATACCCCTGAAAGCAGCCATAAAGCAATTCTTTTGGTAAATGAAAATATAAATACAAATTCTTTATTAAAGATGCATCTTCCAAAGGGTGGAAAAAAGATTTGTGTTGTGCAGCAGGAATATGTATGTTTATGGAGTGGGTGTGTAGTTTTTCTGGCTACTAGATGCCACATGCATCCTTTCAGAAATACTTCACACCTTCTGCCCTTTCAGGTAGTTCTCAAATAGCAAATACTGCTTTGATGACACTTTTCTTTCAAGATCTTGCTAGACTGAAAGCACAATCATAAAAATAGGACATTGACATTTTTTGTAGCTCACTTTTTTCTGAAGTGCAAATAAATTATCAGTTTTTAGCATGAAGCCTCATGGTAAAAAGGCAACAGCAAAGTCCTTGGAGACAATCAGTCAACAACACGCAAATCATTTGCTCTACAGATTTCTGAAAATTCCTACTGCTACCAAATAACACTTGGAATATTACATACAGTGAAAAACAACCTTCCTCCTCTAAACTCCAAACTCGGCTCTTGCCCTTGATTGCTGCAAAGCCTGTGTTTTTATGCAGTTGATAAAAACCTCAAGTAACGTGGTACAAGCTTCTATATTATTCAGACGGGGAAGACAGAAAGATCTTCTGTATACTCAGTAGTTCAGCTGGACACCATCCTGAAGACAATGAAGAGATTATGCTATTCTGATGAAGAGGTAAGCACAAGAAAGAATTTCCCATCACCTTGTCAACAGTGACCGACATCTAATGAGGAAATAGGCATGGGCTTTTCTGAATGACTAGAGTTAAGAAAGGGGGAACAGAAGCAGAGAAACCAGTTACCCAAACATATGAGAGAGCAAAGACTAGGTGATGAGGCATATGAAAATGTCAGATTCTATGAAATAGCAGCTCAGAATCCAAAAGGAATTGTAAATTTGCCTGCTGTTAAGGAGAAGCAATAGGAAATAGCTGATGATTTTCACTGCAAAAGATGTTTAAACATAAAAATATAAACAAAGTTGGAGGATTTTCAGTGTTTCAATGACACCTATTGGGCATAAGGTGTATTGAGTGTTTTTTTAATCTAAAGAATAAAAGCTGATTAAAGAATGTGCAAAGCAGCTTCAAATCAGTGTTTCTGTAATTACTCCATGAAAAAAGATGAACTCTCTGCAAAGTGGGTGGGTGGGAAAAAAAACCCCACACATCAAACTGTGATTATCTTGTAGGAAATAAAAATGAAAACCTTACAACAGAAACTGGTATGTTAGTAAATCAAAAAAGCAGGTCAGGGAAGCTCATGTAGCCCCAGGAAAATGGGAGAGTGGGGCACACTTTAATAGTATCTCTCCTGTAAATACAGGTAACACAGGATGTTCTCACTAAGACGTCAAAGCAAGAAAACCCAATAATAACAATATTCTATTTCATTGCATATAGCAAAATAAAATTTTAATAAAAAACAAACCCAAACTTCTTGGTTTTCACAGTCTTTCTTCAGGAAAGACACAGGGCAACTCATCTCTGGTTTCTTCATTAAGTATAGAATTATGAAAATATTTATAGAGGTATTCAGACTTGCTTCTTATTTAGTTAGGGAGGCTTGCAGAAGTTATGACCATCTTTCTCTCCACCTAACAGGAAGAAATTCCTAAGTGCTTTCTCAGAACTTTTATTACATATTGCAACTCTGATTTTGTGAGTATTCTATCTAAATTTAGTTCTTCTCATGTAGCCCAACTAGAATAAGATATCAATTGGGAACAACTGACATCTGTTACTTAGAGTCATGACACTTAAGTTAATGGAAACTGAGTGCTCGTAAATTTTACTCAGCAAAGAGTTACATTTTATTTTAGCATTTGCTCCAAATCTAGGTTTGTCTAGAATTTTATTGTCACCAAACTCCTAGATGTACATGGGAAAGATAAATTATGGAAATACACAAATTTTCATAGAATCATAGAATCATAGCATAGTTAGGGTTAGAAAGGACCTTAAGATCATCTAGTTCCAACCCCCCTGCCATAAGCAG
>JBCJKH010064400.1:0-19918 GCA_039877255.1 Loriculus beryllinus
TGAAGATATTTAAATGGTCCCAGTACAGTCCCCTGAGGGACAGCACTTGTCACTGATCACGATCTGGACATTGAGTATAAACAGACATAGACTATTAACAGATGCTTCTTGATGATCTGATAGGCCTCTAGTCATAAAGAAATGCAGCTATCATCTTTGAATCAAATAATAAAATACTCATATTTATTAACTTCATTATTTTAATTAAAAATTAGGCTGACTTCTGCCTACCTAAACTTTTGTATTCCATTGCAGTCCTTTAAAATATCAAATCTAACTCTTCTATCCTGACAGTAATTAACTACAGTGCACTTTCTCCTTAATTTATTATCGGTACTGAGTGACCACAAAAACAATATGTAGAAATCTATCATTCATCACAACATCTGCAGTTATTTCTCAAACAACTGAAAAATAAGGTTTGTTTTTCATTTCTAGAGTTGCGGCTGACTCACACAATTTTGACTGATACTTCAGCAATTCAAAGTTATATAAACAGTACAGACAGATCAATCTAAATGAGGGTGCTGAATAAGCAGAAGTAGTGATTTATTCATAGCTAACTGGGTATTGTTTTCTTCACTCTAAAAATAAGTGTGAAAAGGAATGTGTGCTCATTCTGTGATCAGAATCTGAGTCACGCCATAGTTGGAAGTATTCTTGTTGAAAGATTTTGGCTCGGCACACCTCTTGTTTTCTGTCTGATTGTTCAATTTTACTGTAATTACCCAATTCCTCAGCATCACTTTTAACTTTTCACAATATTTATATTTTTAAACTAGACTTTTTCACTTCTTGGATGAAATCAGTGGAGCTTCAGGAGGCAGGGACTTTCCCAATAATAACCTCCTTCCTCCACAATCTGGTGATGCCAGAGGTAAGGGAATATGTCCACTCCACAGCAAAAAGCCCTTCCTCTCCCTTCTCTATGGGTGGAGATGTCTGCTCCGTACTGCATTTTAGGCTCTTTCCTCACAGAAGAGTAGAGAGGCTGGGGGAGCTGGTGGTGAAGGTGCTTGGAAAGGCCAGAAGAGGAAACTGAATGTAAGTCAGTCCCTGTGATGTAGCACAAAGTGGAGCACATCGTGGGAGACACGTTTATAACTGTATCTGGCAATGGGGATTATTGGGTGTTGAGCACATCAGTATAGTGACCATCAGTAGATCTGAGTCTCATTATCATTTCAGCATCATTGTTTGCTTCTTTATTACCACCCAGACGATTTGTCATTTTTAATTCCATAAGGCTTACCTTTTCTCAGGAACCAAGTTAGGATCTACTGCTTCATCATCAAATACTTCACTGATAAAATTCTTACCACTTCCTGATATAGGTGAGCTCAGGTTAAGCAAAAAAAATACCTGCTTTGTCCTTATTTTCTCCTTTTTCGGCTTCTTCTGACTCTCTGACTTCCTGCTCTGGTCTTCGCCATCAGAGCTAACCTTCCCAGTAATGTTTTCTGACTCTCTACATGCAGAATCAGGTAGACCTTTTCATACAGGTTAGAGGTGGCAAGGAGTAGTTGGTAAGTGTGCTATGGCTTCCAAGCTGTTTCTGCAGCAAAGTCAAACAGGCTACGTTAGACCAGTGTTCAGCTGCACTCAGAAACAGCCTGGAGGTACTGAGGGAAACAGGCACAGCAGCAAGATGGATTAAGCAGTGGAGGGTTTTCTGCAATTAAATACTCACTCTGCCCTCCCTGTCTGCGTGAAGGCTTTTAGTCAGGTCCAGCACAAAGAGCTTAGCTTAAACTCTGCTGGCTTAAACTGACCTCTTGACTTTGTGCTGGGGTGGCAGAGGAGTATGCGCTCATTTTTAAGTACAACAAGGAGGCACCTGAGTAAGAGAGTGGCAGCACTGAGTCAGACCAAGGAGAAATACAGCCCTGTATTCTGCCTCTGCTACTGCCTCTTGGTAGATATAAGGCAAAAAATAGAGCAGGGAAGATATGAAGGGATACATTCTGTGCTCTACTGATCTGTATTGTATGGAACTCTTGATTCATAATCTGTGCCTTTACATTTAAAAGGCTTTCATATTTTTTTCCCTTCCATGATATTGTATAATTGCTTTTTTGACTGTGTTAATGATCCTGGCAGTATCTGACAGTGAATGCTATTACTGTCTTATGCTGCATGAAAGAAAACCCACTTCTTTTGCTTGCATTAAACCTGCTAATTTCATTGGGCATCCTCTTGTTCTCATGTAGTGAGAAGCCAAGCATGCATTCATTTATTTTCTAGGCACTTTCCCAGGGTTTTCCTGGTTTTATACATATCTGCCATATCCTTCTTCAGTTGTCCCATTTCCAAGCTGAAAACTAAATAATTTAAGCAGTTCCAGGCTTTAATTGTCCTTCTTTAGTTCTCCTATGTAATTGTTGAGAGGCAAGTACCAGAACAGCAGGCAGTATACAAAAGGGAGTTTTGTGTAGTGCTATAAAGGTGTTTTCTGGTTTGTGCTTCATTCCTTTTTTCAAAGCTCTTAACTGCTGGGTTTTTCACTGCCAACAAGCATTGGACATATGTTTTCTTTTAGTAAGCTTTGTTTTTATTAAGTCCTTTTTTAATTATTTTTAAATTAAGCACAATTAAAATGAATTACTTGGAGTTCTCTTTCTACCTGCAGGAAGCTGAATTTCAGTACCTTATGATTAGTGTTTCAACAGTAACATTTGAACCAACCCTATCCTTTGCTCAGGCAAGATGAAAAAGAGCTGGGTTTATTAGAGATTTTCCAAACATCATTACAACAAAATTTATGGTGTTTAAACATTCGGTCTTTGCATTATCCCTAGATATGACAATTGCTGAGGTTTTATGAGAGGGTCTTCCATTAGCTCTACAATCTGAGGGTTAGACAAGGAATTTCAAGACACTGAGAAACTCCTTATGATAGAAGATCCAGTTTACATTGATTCTAATATTTCTTTAAAGGCACATTGCTCCTTTATTGAAATAGCTGGGAGTCTCATTCTATATATTTTTTTCCTTTGAAACTGTATTTTCATCACTTTTATGATGCATTGATTGTGTCAGTATCTGTGAGCCAGTTTCTTATTTTTGTTTGCACTGCTTATACATGTATTTGAATTGAGGCTGTCTATATGGCTAGATAGCAACAAATAATGCAAAATTCATTTCTGAATCAGTGGTTACTGGATCATAAAGCACAAAACATGTTATGTTAAATGGCAAAAGCTGGAAATTATACTGCATTTTCAGTTTGAGACTGAAAGAGTTAAACTGTCTTTGTCTCTTAATCTTAAATGTGTATTTTTATTTCTTATATTTTTATATATGTGATATTCATAGGGGGAGGGTTTGTTACGACATTTGTCTCTGTCTCCCACTAATGCATACAGTCAGGAGAAGTGAAAAAGTGTTTAACAACCAAAAATAGAATGAACATGTCCTTCATTTGAAACATGTTATCTACTATGCACGCTATTAGCATTACTAATTACTACTGCACTCAATATGTATGACAATGGCAAAACTAAGAATGAGGGAAAAAAGCCACTTTTAGTTTCACAGTTTGTATCCCACTAGTCCTATAAACCTGGGATTTGTGTGCTGATATTTATGCAATCAGTGGAAATCAGTGCATACTTCACAAGATTCATGGAGTTTAAGGCATTTCTGGCACTTTGGAATTTTCAGATTGGTAAAATGGCTTATGACAGGGAGGAATTTTTTAAATTGAGGAATCCTTTTTTTCAAAATATGTAATATTTCAGTCATGCAATCTCACCAGCAAAGGTAGCATACTATTAAGGAGATACAAAAGTAGACTTCCAGCTGAGCACTGCCATCAGGGATGTTGGTTTTCAGGTACTCTCAAAATACCTTGCACTATCACAGCTTAGAAGTTTGACTGTGACCAAATCTGATTTCAACATACTTTGGAGGTACAGTTTTGCAATTTCCCTCCCCATCTTAGACCCCAAATCTTGCTCTCCTGCTTTAACCATGGGAGTCAGAGAGACCACCTGCAGACTGTGTGACTGTGGTCACAGCCAGCCATGCAAAGGCACTACTCTTTGCCCTAATGGCACTGGGGCTGTGTCAAACCTGATGCCATCTCATCAAATGAAAAAAACCAGCAAGTCAGTTTTCATTCTGTCATCCCTAAACCCACAGTGAGTATGAGGGTCATTGAACACAGTAAACTTCTCTAGTGTATTACAATTACAGAAACACCTGGTACAAATACTGTTTTGCTAAACCACTGTGAAAACTTCCCAGAGTATTCAGTAGTTGCAAGGTTGCTCAATTACTTACCCGTATTGAGGTGGTTGTATGGCTGAACATTGTAAATCATTGGAAACACACAGACATACTAGTACCAGTAATAATTTTTACTCTGCCTGCAAAATACATCTTACGGTGGTTTACTGTGCAGATATAACATCTTTATTTACTGTCGTACTCGTATGTGGTTAGAATTATTTTTGCCAGTTGCTACTATTATTTGGTCTCACAGAAACCATAAATTGTTCAATTAGAACTAAAAAAAAAGTGGTAATACAGTCTAAAATATCTTCAGCAGTTTAATATCATAGAATCATAGAATAGTTAGGGTTGGAAAGGACCTTAAGATCATCTAGTTCCAGCCCCCAGCCATGAGGTAAACCATGTCACCCAAGACTCCATCCAGCCTGGCCTTGAACACTGCTTTGCATAGATGCTTTTTTCTTTGGAAAAGTTTTCCACAGCTGGATGGTGCTTTTAGTTTTCTGTACTAATTGCTGAAAATCTACTTGTAAGGCAAGGTGTTCACTGCCCACCTTGCAAATGAAAAAAGATGACTCAATAAAAGCATGCTTTTATCTTTATGTCTAATGTTACTCTTTATTTTTAGTTCTAGAAAGGACTTTTTCTTTTTTTTTTTTTTTTATTAATTTAATTTTTTTACCATGTTTTTGATGACAAATTTCAGGTATCAGTAAAAAAGCAGTTTTAAGACCAGATATACTAGAAATGCAAATGAGCAAATATCAGTAGATGAGACCATGGTCTATCTTATCTAGTAACCCTTCTGACTGAAAGTAGATGATTCAAAAGAGGAAGTTGCCAGAAATTTCATGATAGACAAATAGAGGGTAATCTCTCAGCCACCTTAAGTCTTCTCAGAATTCCTTAGTACTTAGAGATAATTTTAAGCCCTAAAGCATAAAGTTTCAGCTTTCTTTGAAAATATATTAGCATTACCTGTTACAAATCTGGAGCTCATGAATAGCAAGAATTTTGACAAATATGAAAAATGAGATAGTGCAAGTGCTGCTGAAAACTGCAAATCTCTCAATTGTTGAACTATTATTTACCTTCTAAGCAGGTGAAAGAATTGGGGAAGGAGGAAGGTAGTATGACAGTGAATAGCCAATACTTTATGGTCCTTTTGATCCTTCAGAAACTCCTGTATTGTGGCGTGTTACAAAACTAATTTTTCCTCATGGTTTGAAATAAGAAAACAGCTCTGCTATGCTGCCCATTTCTCATGTTTTCGGGTGAAAGTTGTTACCCAGGAAGTGTTAATACAGTATACATTTGTGAGCGTGATTTGATCACTGGTCGTCAAGAAACTTAATTTGCATTTCGTGAATGGTGAATATTTAACTTCACAGAAAACATTTTGAACTAAGCTTTGGATTATCTGATGAACCACATACTACCTCACATGATCCCATTAATCTAAAACAAAAGAAGAAGCAGCAACAAATGTATTTCTCCAAGTTTATGTGTTACTCCTTTTCTCTCCAGACAACTATTACGGCACCCCGAAGCCTCCCGCAGAACCTGCTCCACTGCTGTTAAATGTAACAGATCAGATCCTCCCAGGTGCCACTCCCGGGGCTGAAGGCAAACGTAAAAGGAATAAGTCTGTGAGCAATATGGAGAAGACAGGTATTGAGCCACCGGAGGAAGAGGAGGAAGAAAGACCTGTGGTCAATGGAAATGACGTGACAGTAACACCAGGTCTGTTTCTCCTTACTTTGTAATGCATTTCTGTTATTCACAGTCCCCAGTTACCTCCCTCTGCAGTGAGAATATGCATGTTCAGGTAAGGATGTTCTTGCAAGTCTGAAAGCCAGGAATCCTGAATAATAGGATTTCTTTGAAGCCTAAAACAAATTACTTAACCTCCATTTGGGGAGTCATCTCACTTACCTCAGCTTTCATAGTGATATCTGACTCTGAACCAGTCCCTTTGAATCCTCCTTATAGACCAAAGAGAAGAATACCTACTTTCTGAATACAGTTCATGTGACCTGTTTTAGATTTCTAGCTTAGGAAATGAATCACAAATGCTTTTTTCTCTCCATTGACTATAGAGGGAGTCTAGAGAACTGTAATTTGGTCAAATGAATTTAGTCTCTGTGTTTCAGGTCTCCTTGTTCGCAAATGGTGATCCAAGAAAGTTCACTACATTATGAAGTGAACTTTTGTAAATCTTTATGAAATCTTGGCAGTATTGTGGAGGAGTAAAGTTGTCATCATTTGTGGCAGTGCCAATGAAACTTAGCTGGCAGTGCTATCAGGAAGGACACTTTTCAGCAATGTTCCAGAGCCTGCATAAAGCCCGATGAGGATTTCAGAGGTCTAGTCCTAAAATACAGCTGTTGTTTTACCCCTTGGATCACAGTTCTACGGAGAAACCAGGGCTCAAGGTAGTGACTGGTGTCCTGAGTGAGAACACTCCAGCCTATTCACGAGCAGGTAATCAGCTTCCCCTTCAATGTTTCAGCAAGTCATCATTTTACAGTACTTAATAAGTTTTATTCTGAAATATCATTTAAGAAAGTATGTTGTTGTTGTTGTTATTCCTGTAGGAAATTAAAAATTCAGACTTCTATATCTGTCTGAGAAGTAACTGTGAATCCTTTTTGGTGAACGTAGAAATTAGGAAGCAGATTATTGAAGAAGTCTGTAGTGACAATCATACGGATGACAAGATAAAATGGAATATTGCAAGCTCTCTAAATGTAGAGCTTAATGTGAAACAAAAAATGCATTACCTAATCTGCTAAGCACTGTAAAAGGATTTTCATGCTGCAGGTTCTATATATAGTTTTTCCTCCTACTGCATATGGAACTATGTGGGGTGAGAGTGGATCTCGTACTCTCCTGGTGGCTTGCCAGAGGGCTGCAGCATTACTCCCTGTCCATTGCCATCACATACTATATGAGCCTTGCTCGTCCATTCTTCATAACATTGGATCTGTCTGCAATGCTCTCCCGCTTGGTGCTTTTCCTACACAGCTAACAGAAAAGGATGAAGCCCAGAAATCCTTACATAAAACATCAGCACTGGCTCTGTTGCCAGGATACTTCCACAGCAAAAGAGGCTTCGGTCTCTGTTGTGTACTGTAGAAATCATCAGAAAGATCACTCTTTGCAGTTATTTGAAATGTGCCACTTAACAGGCCATTGCTGAGGAGCAATTTCCAGGGCAATGTGTTTCAGCTTGAACTGGATCAAGAGGTGATGTTTACCTGCTTCTGTCCTTGCGTTGCACGCTTGTAATTTGCTTCTCCCAGACACATTCTATGTGAGCAATGACTGGGCAGCACCCAAGAAACAGGCATTGTGCACAGGCATGTGCTGTGTTACAAAATGAAATACGTGAGCATCGGTGCAAGGCAGCTTTCCTCCTCCTCGCCCCCCACAAAGTAATTCCTGTAGGTGTGGCCAGCAGAACAAGCACTGCCTGTGTTGGGTCTCATGGTTTCATAAGCAGGGTTTTGTTGTGCTGTTACGCTGATTGAGGACTTTGGGGATTTTAGCAAAGCTGCTCTGTACATACATGCTGTGTTGCTTTTGTTGGGCAGCGTAGCTCCCACGGACCCTGTTACTGCAGTCATTTTCTCTGTGAGCTGACAGGGTCTTAGCTACTTCCAAAGCGTTTGCACATTTGGAGTTTGTGTCTTTGAACAATCAGGAAAATCAGAATAAGTTGATTTTGAATTACTGTTGTTTTAACTCTTTGGTGGAGAGAGCGATCTAGTTTTTATGAAGCAATGGAGGCAGGGTATTTGTTATTTCCAGTTATTTTAGAAAGTATATTCTATTTAAAATGCTTCACTTCTAACAGGAGTCTTTTATTAAACACAGGACTTTTTGGGGACATCTGAAACACTAATACATTCTTTATAGATGCTCAGGAACTTAATGCATTAATAACTGTCAAAGGTATCAGAGTCTGGCAACTCAAAGGACTGCTGTAGCACCCAGGAGCACTACGTGGAAATAGTAACATATCTAAGATGAAACTGAAGGGAATAAACCCATCTTTACCAGACCAGTAAGAGACATTTGTAGCTGCAGAGATCTTTGTGCTTTTGGTCTGATTTTTCAGGCCACTTTTCAGTGTCCGTTGAGATAATCTGTGCATCTCCTGTAATTTATTAGTAGGAATCAAATTTTCAATAGTTCACTTCTATATACCTTCCTTCATATGCCATCAGAGTCTCCTCAGACAGTTGTTTATGGACAGACCGGAGATCTTCAACCATGTTTCCTAATTGTCTTCTTGTTAATTTCTGTTGCCCAATGTGTTTATTCTTTCTGATTTTTGACACCCATCCTTAGCCAGGAATCTCAGTTCTTCAGGATGGGACTTTCGGCTATTTTAGAATAGAGCCATTTCAGCCTTTTGTCCTGGATCAGCTTCTCTCAGAAGGGATTTATCTCATCCAACTTTAGTAAATTATATGCTAAATGCGTTATTTTGTTTGAGCTACTTGTCTCTGCTCTCTTTATAAAGCCAACCGTATCCTGGGCTGCATCAAAAGGAGCATGACCAGCAAGTTGAAGGAGGTGATCCTGCCCCTCTACTCTGCTCTCGTGAGACCTCACTTGGAGTATTGTGTGCAGTTCTGGTGTCCCCAACATAAGAAGGACATGGAACTGTTGGAGCAAGTCGATAGGAGGGTCAGGAGAATGGGGACTAGAGCACCTGCCGTACAAAGACAAGCTCATAGAACTGGGACTGTTTAGCCTGTAGAAGAGAAGGCTGCATGGGAGGCCTACAGGGATGCTGGAATGTAGCAATAAGACATTGGGTGATGGGTTCAAACTTAAACAGGGGAAGTTCAGGTTAGCTATAAGGAAGGAGTTCTCTACTGTGAAGGTGGTGAGGCACTGAAACAGGTTGCCCAAAGAAGTGGTAAATGCCTCATCCCTGGCAGTGTTCAAGGCCAGGCTGGACAGAGCCTTGAGTGACACACTCTTGGGTGAGGTGTCCCTGCCCATGGCAGGGAGGGTGGAATTAGATGATCTTAAGGTCCTTTCCAACACAAACCATTCTATAATTCTATAAAAATAGACTTTAACCATCACCATTTCTAATGCTGTCCATTATCTCACCCAGAAACTCTGCTCACCCTTTCCTTCAAGCCCTGTATCTGTAGAGGCTTATAATATATCGATATAATAGTATCTGAAATACATAATAGTATATATTCAGCATAATAGTATCTGTTATAGTATCAGTATAATAGTATCTATTTAATATATAATAGTATCAAGCTGAGTATGAATTAGAATTCTCTTTTTGGCCACCTTGCTTCTACCAAACTCCTGCAACTTAGCAGCAGACACACTGAATTATCACACTCCCTTCCTTCAATTTCAGTTAATAGTTAATAGAAAGATGCACTTTAAGGCAGGGGATTTTATCCTTTTTTTTTTTTTTTTGGGGGGGTGTATGTGTGTGTGTGTGTGTGTGTGTCTTCAAATAGTCTATTTCTATTGCTTCAGAAAGCTGTAACCTAATTTTATGACAATCCCATACTATGATGGGACAGAATACAGCAAAATCTGTAGCCTAACAGGTTTCAGATTCAGCTATTAATCAGTCTCTTCCATAACAAGTAAAGACTTAAATAAGCTTTGAAATTCATATCTGGAAGCTACAAAATGGAGATAGAGCACCCTAGAACAGAATTTTAACTCAGCCCTACATTGTCCAAAACAAAGAATATCCAAAATGCAACCACCACTCAAGTCAGAGAATATTTAGCACATCCAAATCTAAGACACTCAGTTGTCAAACTAAAGGCATCTATATTTGAGATTTATCAAAAGTGATGCTAAAAATGGATTTAATGCTTCAGCTGACTCAACTACACAGAGGCAGTGGAAGGCTGCCAAGCTGACGCTAAGTGTGTTCCTGTGAACACAACATACTTCCTGGACATTTACTACCTCTCTTTAAAACAGCAGTTGGCAATTAGAAACACCTATGCTGCTTACTGAATGAAGGGAGAGACTGTTCAATATTTTATTCCAAAAACGAAAATCCAACCATTTTGTTTTCACCAAGTGCTCAGGAAACACTAAAGAAATAGTTGAAAGATACTCTAGTCAGAGTTATTTAGACTATGAATAGACTGTAAACCACAACAAGCCTCACAGTCTTCCTCAGCAATCTCTCTGGAGATTTGAGGGATTATGTTGTTTAGACTGGGGAGCAGAAAGATCTGAGAAGTTCTCTCAGGATACACAGGAAGCCTACATAAGTACAGTACATGATGGCAAAGACTGTTGCTATTTTCCCTTCCGCCTTTGACAGCCCATATTGAAACTGAATATATATTCACTGAATGAAACTAAAGTCTCCATAGGGCCTATATTTTAGGAAGACTACAAAACTCTAACCCAAAATAAGCAAAAATGGTTTGTGTGTTCAGAGGATTTTTTCCATTTTCACACCACAGCCTCTCTCTTTTAGAGTGGAATAACAAAAAACTATGTTTGATTATATTCAATAAACATTTTAATAAACAACCAAAATGAATAAGTATTCCCTCTTTCGATTTTGTTGCTCATACACTATGTCACAGCAAAGGGACAAAGCTTCAGGTATTCTGGAAATAATGGCTTTGCAGAATTTTAGACTCATTTACTCAACATCCAACTTCAGTAGAATAGCCAATAGGTAAAAAAATTTGATAACAAACTTTGAAGCTCATCCAGTCTATTATTTCACTCAGTCTTGCAAGCAAGAAAGCTAAAGAGAAGCTGCTAGAGAACATGGACATGTACATAAGCTCAGAAGTTTGTTTTCATTCAGAGAAAAAAAAGTTTGGTTGGTTGGTTTTTAAAACTGTAAACAAGTCAGGTCCTGCAGAGTTATTATTAATCATGTTCAGACACATCAGGTTGTCAACATCTGACTGTCCTTAGAATTGCACCTTCTGTATGTGTCCCTCTGAATTAAAATGATTAATTAATTAGCAGTGGCAGCTCATAAGACTTTCGTGAAGCAAGAGCCATGTCAATTAGAAATAGCTCATAAACAAGCACAAAAGCTCCTTAAGTTTACTTCATGCCAAAACCTTTACACTATTTACAGTACTATTCAGCAAATAAACCCTTGAAATTTGTTTTAAATTTGGCTTTTTTTTTTTAATACAGAAGGGTTTAGGTGATCAATACCATAAAAAAAAACAAAAACCAAAAAACAACAAAACACACCACCAAAATAAACAAAAAACCCCATACTATGGAAAAAAAAGATACCAAATTCCATTTGGGTCCTTCTCCCTTTACTGCTGATTGTGAAAAGCTGCCCTGCATTTTGCCAAGTCCATGGCCACATATACCTATGACTCTGACTCACCATTTTAGAGTGCAAACATTGCTACTTATTCTTTAGCTGCTTCCTAATGGTTTTATGGTTTAGAACATCCTCATCATGACTCTGAAATCAGTTACAAATGGAAAGACATATTGTAGCCAGAAGATCTCGGTGGTATACACTCACACCTTTAAAAAAATTAAAATTACCTTCACAAACCACAAAAAAAATCCCAACAGGTCAACTTTGCCTTTTCCATGTACTTACTTGATTGTTTCTGTACAGGACTCAAACATATTTATAGCATTGCAATATGTCAAATGCATTTGTCAGAATAGATTGCTGAGCCTTCCTATCAACTACCATGACTGATGGGAAATAAGGGAGGGTGCATGAAAATGACGACTCCACGTTTTACAGAACTGAAACTATTTTTCTGTATGATGATAGTCTCATAAAAGACTTTCAAAGCAGATGCCTGAAGCTGGGCGATCAATTAAAAAATCAAGCCACTAAATACCCAAACATAACAGG
The DNA here is from genome assembly GCA_039877255.1 of Loriculus beryllinus. Classification (NCBI taxonomy): domain Eukaryota; kingdom Metazoa; phylum Chordata; class Aves; order Psittaciformes; family Psittacidae; genus Loriculus; species Loriculus beryllinus. The sequence goes on from JBCJKH010064400.1 coordinate 12,119, forward strand.
ATTGTATTTGCGGCTCCTGAGGAACCCACGTTTACAAGATTTGGATTCTGGAGTGCATCATCATCTTATCTGACATTTTATTGTATACCTGAACACCTGGAACGAAAAATCAGAAAATGACTGTTCAAGAAGAAATTTTATATTGAGTCTATAGCTCTTTCAGGACAGATTATCACAGTAACTAAAAGGAAGATATCTCAAGGTATAATAACAAATACTATATGATATTTTCCAGGAGTATACAACTGAATAACTTTCTTACAAAAAGAAGATATGGAAGGCAAATATATCCACAGGAGAAAAGCTCTTGAAGCTAAGGTGCTGAGCTAGAGAGAGCATGAATCATGACCAGAACACTGCATGGTTCCTTTTGCTATCCAAGGCAAAGGAGTATCTGGGTTTTTTTTGTTGCTTTTCTTTTGTTTGTTTGTTTGTCTGTTCTTTTGTTTTTCTGTTGGAGGCAAAACTGCTACTTTATGTACCTTACACAGCACAGCAGCCAACAGCAAAGACTATTCCAGTAAGGGCTTTTTCGGTGCGGCCCCCTCCTATAATGCTGGAAAGGAAAACATCTATGCACTTACTGCAGACTTGCACTCCTCTTTTTCAACTGCCTGTTTCTGCAGCTTTGCTCTCCAAACAGCAGCCTCTTCTATTGCACAGAGATTTTCCAACCCAGATACTAAAACTTTCATTTGCCCATGATGGAGTGCATGAGGTTTCTCTCAATCCGTTTTTCCAGCCTGACAAAGTCCTTCTGAAAAGCATCCCTATCCTACCCCTATCAATTGCTCCCACTCCAGTTAGTATCCTCCACAGACTTGCTTCTATCCATTTTCCAGATAGTTAACAACAATGTGGAACAATATCAACCCCAATATTAACCCAAGAAAAAAGGAATTTCTCTCCTTTCTCTGTGTTCCCAGCAATAACTGTAATTTGGCTGGCCTATCAATTGATCAGTGTCCTCCAGAGGACTACTAAAATTGCTTTGGGAACCAGAGCCATCTCCAGGATCACTGTCTGCCCATCTTGTCCCTACCCAAAGGGCAACATTCCAAAAAAGTAGAGCAGGATTAGGTGGCTCCTCCTCCAAGCTCAAATACCACAGTTCAACACTGTGCAAATTGCTTTATTCTGAGTATAAAGTACAAGAATGTCATCAGTAACTGTTAGTCATTATCTTTCTTCATCTGCTGTTTCAAGTGTTTTGAGTTTTTCCCTGAACAGTTTGTGCACATGACAGAAAGAAAACATAAAGAAGAAAGAGCCAAAAGCTTTGCAAAAACTGGTTTTGTTTCCAAAAGGTCCTTCAAAGAGTTTTAGAGTTCAGTAACTTCAGAGAAGGGAAAGAATTTTTACATATTTGGTATAAGAAGGCATGGCACAACTATTTGCAGAAAAATACATGGACATACTAAATGTCAGACTAACATGTCAGGTTTGGGTTCTAAGATAACAGAAAGGTATCCAGGACAAAACTTGGATGCACTGTAATGAGTGAAGGAACTACTGTATTATATAGTATGAATTTAAAATGTCATATTCCATGACAAAAGAGAACAAGTCTGATAGTAAGCTACTGAGTTACTTTAAAAAATTTAAGTTTAAATTCTTTGGCTCTAGCATAAATCTTTAACACTCAGTGCAGATTTCCGTGTAGGTAACAATAGCATTAATATCCCACTGAATATGAATGTACAAGGAGGAAATAGCCATTAATTACTTCAGGCTGTAGAGGTATTTATAAAGCAACAAACCCACGCAGTTCTAGATGGCACTTGAGGTGCTTTTAAGCAACTACATGAAGGGGAAAAAGAAGTAACCCAGGAATAAAAAAAGTCAGACTTTGCTCTAATATGAGATGGAGGAAACTGCTTTCCCATTACAGGACAAACAACTATCACAAAAGGGAAGAGATAAAAAACAGGGAAACTTGCCAGCTTGGGAAATCAGTAGTCCACGGCCAAGGATCATCTTAGGGCTGCAGCTGCTTGTCTTTGCCAAGTTTAAAGAGTTAGCTATTCTAAAAGTATATTAAAAAAATGCCACTAGGGAGTTTAAGTACTGACCTTTTAAGGAAAAATTCCATGGAGAAGAGAGAAAACTTCCAGGATAACAGGGATTTCATTAGAAGTCACCTCGTGATTTCCCAGGTTCATCATCAAACCAGCTATTCCAAAAATGCAACCAATGCTGCTTTTTTTTCCACTCACATCCCTACCCGGGGAGCTGCCAGTCTCCCATGTGCCCATCTGAATTCAGCTCCACACATCCCACTCCAAAGGGAAAATCATCTAGACTGAGAATGTTGCTACTACTATATCATCACAGATCTATTTTTACTGAGTGATGCATGGTGTTTCTGGGAAGACAGCAGATACAAAATTTCTCTCAGTATTTTAAGATCATTCATTTACAGGGTTCTCAGCAACATTATCTTTTGATATTTTAGAGATGGAATGTTGATAAACATATTTCCAAGTATTTTAGGACTTTAAAGTGTCAAATCTACCTTAAAAAAACAAAAAAAACCCAAAAAAAAAACAAAACCAAAACCCCCAAAACAAACCAAACAAAATAACCAATCCACAAAAACCAAAACAAAACCCAAGAAAGTATCAAGGTTTTCCTCATAGAACAGTGTGCTTGCAGCTAAACTATAAAGTATTACTGTTTTCAGGGGTGGGTTGTTTTCCTTTTTGGTTTGTTTTGGTTTGTTTGGTTTTTTGTTGGGTTTATTTTTTTAACAAAAAAAGTCTGTCTGTATGGCACTGATATCAGAAGTGATGTGAAAGATGATCAAATCACCTTTGCAATATTTGTGAGAGTTTAACAGCAACAGGAACCTCCTCAAATAGACGATGAAGGAAGAAGTGATGTAAAGGTCCCTGAACAAATGAAAAAAGTGATTCACTACATAACATCTGCACTTAAGTTTCAAATATATCACACACATCATCAGCTAGAAAAAGACAGCAAAGGCAGGTGCAGGAAAAATTCCAGATCCCCAAGCACAGTGTCATGTCCTTTAACACCCTCAGACCCAGCTGACACTTATTTTAACCATTCAAGACAGGAAACATTTATTCCAGCCTTTAAACCTTCAGCAAGAAGTTCTGCTACCCTTTCTCTTGAATCAGAAGCAGCTGAATAATCTAAAATTTACCAGTTTTCAGGGCACAGGCAGATGTAATTTTGATCCTCTGTAGTTACAATGGTGCCCAGTGCGCAATGTGTGTGGGGAGCTACTCCGCAAGTAAAGTGATTACTTACCAGAAGATCAGATGGCTAGCATTAGGTACCATTAAAAAAGCTTAAATATCTATGATACAAGCATGGCAAAAGTAGAAGCCACTGGAAACAGCCAACATTATATTAAAAAAAAGGGCAGAATTCTACAGCTACTTGACAGTTCATTATTTTATAGCATTTCCCTCCACCATTATCACAACAGAAGCAATCCAATCACAGTTATTGTATTTCACTGCTGTTTCAGAGGCATTAGGATGGCTGTTACTTTCAGTGACTGTCAGACAGATCTCTAAGGCAGTGTACACTTCCTGATGAAAAAGCAGCCAGCCAACAATTTACTTTTCTATTTATGGAACAAACTGGCCTATGAAACAGGAACCTATAAATCCTATTTCAGCCTAAAGAATCATATCCAGCAATGTAGAAAGAGAGAGAAAAACTAAAGACAGAACAGGACACCAAATATATTTGTTATAAGTGCAGAATGGCTTCACAAAATTTAAGAGCAATTTTAAAACACTAAATAAAATAAAATTTAACATTCACACTATACAAGTCAGACAAAAAATGCCTTTTTAAACAAATGATGTGTTTCTTAGCCAATTCTTCCCTCTGGTACAAATACATATACAACAATAATATTTAAAAGTTCCAGTGTTGAGATGTGCAAAAGTTCAAAGAAAGTTTATGAAGTTTAGAGTTATCAGACTGCATCTTCTGGAAGTACGAGGATAAGAATACATATCTGAAATACATTCAAAACAAAGAAGGAAGCTTGAAAAATAAACCTAATTACACACACTGCCATTCGTTCACCAGTTTAGTTTTTACAATTACAGGGAGCTAAAGTATGATTCAAGAACATTTATTTACTTTAATAAACAAACAAATATATAAATAAATGGACAGAAATTGGGTTTCAGAAAGCAATAAGCTGCTTTCTCATAACAGGTGATTGTTGGGAACCTCCACTACATAATGACTTTATCAGAAACAACTGGCATTGCAGTTGCAGTGCTGTGTACCACAGTCTTTTACACTTCACAAATTCTCACAGTTACAGTGCAGTCTGATACAAAGACATGACTGCAAGGTTTTTCTAGGCAATGTCATCAGGATCCTAAAGCCAAAGACAAAAATTCACAGGAAGATCTTATTGCAGTAGGGAAAAGAGTACAGGGCTAGGACTTCATGAACTACGGCAGACGACTCACATAAAAGGACTTCCAATATCTCAGGAGGCCAGTACCACCTTAGCAGCTGACCTTTCTGGAAAGGATACCACTGGGGGGATTAGAGGGCCATTAGCTGCACTGAAGGTAAAGTGCACGCCTTCTACAACAGCCTGGGGAATGGCTCAGCAGCAACTGAGGTGAAGTATAGAAACTGAAAGGTATTGAGCGGCAAGTCTCAAAACCAAACAAACTTAGCATATTTCCCACTGTGTGTAAATTAGCTAGAAACACAAGAATGTTAGAGCCCCACATGATTTATTTGGGTTCTGGTAACAAATAGTATGCAAGCACATTTAGCTGCTGCATTCATTATGCTTGCTTTCAAACCAAACTTCAAAGAAGAAAACTTACTCTATACAGAAAAGACAACCATCAGACTGTCTGCCTTTTTACCTACTCCGATCATGCTATCATCTCACATGTAACACGCACACTACGTCTTGCTCATACCACAACCTCCACAGCTTACCAGCCCATGGAACAAGCGATGGAGGAATTATAGCAAAAGCAACACTTAAGCCTCTTGAGAAGTTCTTGCTGAACAGATTGCAGACGGTACCATCCCCAGTGATATGCAGGACTCTTAATTTATAATCTACTTAAAACCTGCACTGAAGTTAGAAAGAACCTGCATTTTCCCTTCCTCTCCCTTTTTCCTTCTTAAAGCGCACTACAACTGCAACATGGTTCACAACCATGGTGCTTGCAGTTTTACCTGAGACTGCTGCAAGCTCTGCAGTCATGTACCCACCTAATGCTGAAACAGTATTTCTGGATTCTCTCTCAAAGTTAATACATAATTAAAAGGTGCTTATTACTAAGAATTTTGAAATCCCATTTGATCAAGTTTACAAAAGGAGTATAGGATCAGCACAAGCGGACATTTTTACAGTTTTTTGAATGTAGGTGGTGGGTTTGTCCCAGTTACTTTAGACACACAAGAAGCAGCTTTGGAAGACAGGAAAGGTTGGGTTTTGAGTTTTTTTCATGGGTGACAGTCAACACTTCATCTAGAAACAGTAAGTATATCAGTCAACCATGCTTTGTTTTTTGGATTTAGAAACCCAAAACTGAACTCCTTCTCCTCCCCCCTATGGCTGACTTCTGCAAAATATACAGAACTGGAATTAGTAATATAGTTTTCATATACTTTCTTTTAAGCAGTGCTATTTCATGCTCAGAACGTGTTTTTTCCGCTGTGTTCCCAGAACCCCTACAAGAACAGAAATGCTCTGTTTTTAAGGCATCGTTTTCTTCCTCCCATACTTTAAAGCCCTGTAGAAGTAAAAGGACTTCAAGGTTCCATCAAGGCAGCAGAGAGGAAGCATCTAAATAAGGCTTTTCATCTGTCAAACAGGACAGATAGACCCAATAGTTCATTCTTCAGTCATACAAGACTTGTGCTTTGAGGTTATGCTTTCCCAAGCAGCTGAAGTTCTAGTTGAGTACTGTAAAGAGATTTGCCAGAAAGAGGGAAAAATAAGCCTGAACTGCAACAATTCAAGTTTGGTGAAATTCAGTGTACTCAAAAGCTTGACTTACTACTCTTTTTCTCTCTCTAATTGTACCAATGTAAAAGATACTTCTCCTATAGCCCCCACCCGATTGACCTCATTGCCCTCATCTATGAGCACAGAACTGGTATTTGGAGTAGCCCCCACATTAAGATCAAGATCACACCACACCAAGTTTAGTGCAGAGAACATAAATGACTGCAAACATCAGAACATAAACCATTTACAAAGAAAGTCATTGAGAAATACAGGTCCAGAGCAGATCAACCCTGCTAAAGTTTCGATGGTAATCTTGTAAACACCACAGCAAGTAAGTTCTAAATACCTGTCAGATTAGGCTGGCAATCTAAAGTCCACCACCAGGACCAATGCTCTGGCACTGTAAAACCTTGCAACTGTTAACTTAGAGTAGTCATGGTAAGTCACTTGAAAAAGGTTTTCCATTAAAATACCACGATTTTAAGTAGGTACTGTTGTCAGGATTGAGAAATAAAATATTTTCAGTATCTATCTGAAGGTTTTTTAAAGCAGTGAATCCATATACACATCAGCATGTGTATAGATGTCTTGCAAGTGGTAGATTCAGGAATCATGAACGTTCTTAGCCTGGACTGGGCAGAAGGAAGGGCCATTTTGCTTTATGTGGAGCTGCTCTGGGAGCACTGTGCTATACTGTGACCTAACCCAGCACATTTATAGGACGCTGTAAAAGCTTCTGCGAACAGCCTTGATCACTACCAAATTATGTTGATAAGCATAACAAGCATAATTTGAAGAAACAAAAGTAGGCCCTTTTACTAGTTTTTCTTCCTCATGGCAGCATACCTACCCTGAATAAAACTGGTTAAAATTATTCGGTAATACTTCACAAAGAATCCCCAAAAGTGTTTTCTTTCATTTACCTTGCTACAAAAGGAAATAAATAGTATTTTTCCTCTTTCATGGGAAAATGAGCAGCTCTCCATCTCTGGTACTTTCTTCTGTAATTGTGGAACTCAATAGCATAACAGAGATCCCAGTGACATATTCTTCATCTTAAGCCAGATTTAGAATAGCCTTAAAAGAAATGCTATGCAAAGATTTATTTTCTAATAGGAACCCTTTCTCAATCTTTGATCCTGGCAAATTTGCTCTGACAGCTCCAATAAAGAATAGGTTACTGCAACAAGCAGACTATCCTGATCACCCCACAGAAGCTGGCATCCCAGGAAAGAAGTGGGAAAACAGTTCATGGGGAGAGAAAGGAGTGGCCAAAATGCAAATTCAAGGGCAGTAACATGCCTGGCTACTGCACAGGCATGCCATACAATTAATGGAATTACACAGCAGTCTTTCTCAGAGAGGCTTTTAAATCACTCAAAGAAGAATTTCTAAAGCTTGTCTGTCAAACACCTCATATTTCATTTATCCTTACACAGCAGCAAGCCATTCAAAAACTAAATGTCCCTCCTTCAAGTTATGAGAAGTAAAACCCTGCTAGAGTGATCTATTTAAGAAAAATCAAAGCTATGTAAAAAAAGAAAAGGAAAAATTGTTCCTAAAAGGCAGCTACTGGAGCTTTTATATCCCACCAAAAAAACTTGTAATTGTGCACGCACATAGCCCCTGCAGTCCTAAGTGTTTCCCATTTTTCCTGAATAATTTCCAGCACTTTTGGAAAATAGGTTATTTACTCTTAAAGAAAGCATGCCAATTACTCCATGGATGAGATGACCCATGCAAGCAGAGAGCAGCTGCTGTAGCAGGTCAATAAGACACCACAGGAAGGGCAGTGTTGGTTTTCTCCTCTTTCAAAG
>JBCJKH010064403.1:0-19636 GCA_039877255.1 Loriculus beryllinus
TTCAAGGCCAGGTTGGACACAGGGGCTTGGAGCAAGCTGCTCCAGTGGAAGGGGTCCCTGCCTGTGGCAGGGTTGGAGCTGGAGGAGCTTGACGGTCCTTTCCAACCCATTCCATGATTTTATGTGTATGAACACAACAGGCTTTCCTTTGAATGTGGTGTGCCTAGGATAGGCAGGTCCCGAGCATCGCTGAGTTGCCTCATACTACTGCAATGCTTTTGGTAGATAGCATTAGTCATCAAGAAAGTGTTTTTTATACTGGGAACAGGACTGTTAATGTTGAAATTAGGAAGCATGGTTTTGGGGTGGGGTATACTTTTCTGTTTCCTTTTGATAGAATGTGTGTGGTTTCTTGGAAGTTCATAGATTTCCATAGTTTTCAATGAGTCCTCAAGAAACACTGGGTGAAATTCATTATTTGCAGAGGATCAGCTCAGAATCCTTGTGCTGCAGGTAAATTACAATGAGCTCTAGTGAGGTTCTCCTGGATGGGGAAGTGCATTTTAGTGACTAGAAAGGACAAAGCTAATTGTGCACAGGAAGAGCGATACTGAGGTGCTCCCAATGAGGTGCAGTGCCTGGGTTGAGCTATCCGAGTGCTTCAAGCTCCCAATGTGCTTAGAAGGCTGTAGCAGGTCTGCAGGAGGTTTTCTGTTTCATGCTGCCAGTCTCATCCACCTTCTGGTCTTCAGTGGGTTAATTTCAGCACAACCCCCCCCCCCCCCCCAAGTAATGGAATAGAGGGATCTTGGCTGTAGCATGCTTCTCTTCCCTTGCATCAAAGGCTTTTTGCCAGTCACAGCTTGTAAAAAGTGGATGGAAACCTGCTAGATCAGTAGTAAGATGGTGCTGTAGCACAGAGTGCCTGCCTTTAGCTGAAGTCAGCTGTTTGTCTTGCCCTTACCAGGGCTTGACCTGTGCAAGGCAAAGCAAATGTTATCCTCCACAAAACTGGCATCCATTGCTTGAACCTAAGTCTGTACCTTGCTTCTGTCTAATCAGGCAAGACCCAGGCTATTAGGTTCTGGTAAAATCACTTTTGGCTGAGTAAATCCATGAGGGTGAGTGTGTTGGCACTGATTAAAACAAGACATTTAGCCCTGAAAGCAGCAGAGCTTTGAAAACCACAAGGAGGCAACTTGTAGGTGCTAAGGTCATCTTCCCAAATTGAGAATGAGCAGAGGAAAGGGTTTTGTTTCTTCCCAATCTTCCTTTTCTGGGTTAACAACTGTGGAGGTGCCTTTATTTTTATACAACTGATAAAATATCTTCTGGCTGTTAACGCTTTTTTTGGTCATTATTGCTTGAGTTGAATGTAAAAGGGTTTTTTTGCAGGCTTTTCCTAGGCCAGAAGCTTCTCATTTTGTGTGTGCTTCTTTATGCATTTAGAAATGTGCGACCTGATTCCTTTAAAGTGACTTTTATAGATAGCAAGTAAAATAAAAAGTACAATGTAGATATGATGGATAATGTGCTTCAGAATTAATGTTCTGAAAGCTCAAGAAGTTCTACTGCGATCATTCATCGTATCAATCCATTTCTGCATTAAATCCTAGAACAAGGTTGTAAAACAAATCGTAATGAAACCCATTCATTGGAGAATTTGTTAATGCATTTTCTTATCTCATGCAGCTAGAATGAGCAGGGAGTTAGGTCTTGTCAAGTGCTTTTAAGGCTTTTGATGGCTGTAGCTATAATCAGTAAATCAAACGGCTTCTTGAAGCTGGGGGAAGACCTATGTCATCAATGCAAGTAAACCATGCTTTTAAGATTAGATGGGAGGGGGAAGCTGACCAGTTACATGGTGGAGTCTCACTGCTAAACAGGATTTTCATTCTTTATTATGAGTGATGCGCTGCGTGACCCTTACAGCTGATGAACAGTCTTAATTCCTCCAAATTACCTCATGCTAACATCACATTTGCCTAGATTTCCTCTTAAAAAAGCAGTTTTCTCAGCATAGACAGTGCTTCAGGGATAGACCAAGGATGAGGCTGTGTGTAAAGTACATGAGGCAGCTTCAGTGCGCTTTCAGTTTCAGCTCTTCTTGTTCCATTCGGTGCTAATTTGTTTTGCCTTGAAGAAAATGCAGCTAGTTGTGAAGCTTTGCCAGCTCCTCATGTTGGAGGGATGTATTCTGGTCCATTCAGACTCCTCTCGTGGCAGAGGCTTGCTGTGGAATATTTGCTCTAACAATGCAAAGGAGCAAACGCTGAGATGGAACCAGTGGGTTTTATCCGTACTGCTGCCTGAAATTGGCGTTCATGTTCTGTAATGATTCAAACTGAGTCACGGGAAGTTGTTGTTTTGGTTGGTTTGGTTGTTATTTGTGGTGAGTGTGATGAAATACATATTTTAGTAGCTCTTTTCAGCCTGTACTTGCACTGTGCGCTAGAGTACACATGACAGGGTAAGTCACGTTGGAGTAAAGCAAGGACTGCCTGCAGTTAGGTGGCTTGGGTTTGTTCTGGAGCAGCTGAGGAACTTTGAAATTTAGTTTTGTTTCTGCAAAATAGTTAGATTAATAATAATAATAGTTATATAGTTATATAAATGATAATAAATACAGTACATAATATGTAAAATATATAAAATATAATATAAAATATATATTAAATAATAATTATAGTTATAAAAATAATAGTTATATAGAACTTTGATAAGCCATGTCAGCCGAAATGAACCTATTGATGGGGGTTTATAACGCATTGTTTCATATTAGGGTGAGTCTACAGCTTGAAATAATTTGGTCTCTATATTAAGGATATCTTAAGGTCCTTTCCAACCCTAACTATTCTATGATTGTGTACCATTTTGAGGCCACTCTATCATTATTCTGTAGAGAAATCAAATTGTTCAATGGGATATTTAAATATTGATGCACTCCCACTCTAGGAATGAGTACTAGGAGCTGCTGAGTGGATGTGGGTATCTGTGTGACACTTGACTTTTACAGGAGAATGTGAGTGGAAGAGCAGGATTTTGTCGGATTACTTTTATTCTTTTATACAAATAGACTTTCAGTCCTTTGAGCAGCTCTGTGCTTGCTTTGAATACAGTTACAGCACTTCCGTTGGCATGAAAATTTGGTTGGTGTCTTTCCTCCCTTAAGTGTGAGCCTTGAATCCCATCCATGAGGAGCAAGGATTGAATAGGTATTTGAAATTCAGTTTGACTTATTGTACTGATTTAGGGCCATGTTTTGATCTCGGGAGCTACATTTGAATGATGTGATCAATGTGACTAACTGCTTCTGTTTAACTGTTTCCAAAGCTAAGATTAAACAGGAGCAATAATTCATACATACCTGGCTTCTGCAAAGCACTAAAGCAGAAGCATGATATGAGCTATGACACTGCAGCAACTTTGACAGGCCTGCTTAGAAACAACAGGCTATTTCCATGCATTGTGTTCCTTACCAGAAATGAAACCATCTCTTTATTCCCCCCGTATCCAAATGATGCTACTTGTGATGCAGTCACAAGTTCGTAAATACCAGAATTGTTTATAAGCACATCTGTATTTGTTTATAAACTCACCTTGTACTTAAATGCTGTCTTTAATCATATGGCAGTTGCACAAGATATTTGCATATCTTATGAAGTAACCATGCAGTATGAGAAACATGTTTCTCATACTGCAGAGGTGCTTTATGCCCAGCTAAGGAGCAGTAGCTAAGGAGGCTGTATCCCCCCCAGTGACCACAGGCAGGGTATGAAACCCATTTACTAGGCTTTTAGTTCTGCTGTAGTAGTGGTTAGTGCTTTGTAGTGCTAGAGGTCCAGGTTTGCTGCACTGAAGATGCATGGAGAAGCTCGAGATGTGGTACAAAAAGACAGGCTGGTGTCAATAACCAGGGTTATGTCCTCACCCAACATGATGAAGGCTGTGGCCTGGGTTGAGAGGGGCAGTTTCTGTTGTGTTGGAGACTGGTGGTGAGGAGCAGGCATTTCTACTGTGTAAGCCCAGAAGAACATATCTGTTGTGTTTTACAATACGTTGTTTTGTATTTGAGGCTACAGCTTAAAATAGTTTGGTCTCGATCTTAAGGATGTACAATTTTAATGCTAAAGATGTATTCTCCTTTCACTAAGAGGGGAATAAATTTGGAGCACATCTTTTGAGTTTTGTGTTTGTGATGACTGTGAGGAAAATACGTTTATGTTCAGATTAGATTTGTGCACTGTGCCAACCTGAGCACACTTGTGGGGGCTTTGACAGACCCACATCTGTATGTGAAGGCACAGTGGGTGCCAGCCTTGGTTAGAAGGTCTGTGCTGCAATTCAACAAGCAGAGGTTTCCCCTTGGTCCCCTCTGTGTGCTTCCCTTGTGCTGGTAGCAGTGTGGGAATGTGGCTGGCAGTGCTGTGGGAATGTGGCATGCAGCATGCTGGTCTCTGACCTTCACCAGTGTGTCCCAGAAGAGGGGGCCAGGGAAACCCTATGGGATGCTATGGGTGTGTATGTGCAGCAGTGCAGGGCAGCGGTAGGGATGCAGTCTTTCAGGAGCTTGCTCCGTGTCCTTGCGAGGAGGTGACCTCTTCTCAGTCAGCCAGTCCTGATGGGATATGTGTCTGTGAGGTGCTGCTTGTCCTCAGGCATGTTAAGGCTTTGAGCTAATGGGCAGTTTTGGTTTAACAAAGCAGTCTATCTAATAACAAGATGCGGCAGATAGGGTGATTTTGGTGCAGCGAGGTGCTCTAGAGACTTGCTTTTGCTGTTGTTAAAGGATCCCTGTTATTTGGGATGGCATTTTATGACTCTCCTGTGATGGCGTATTCTGTCAGTGGAGGAAAGTGTTGGTTTCAATGACTGAGCAAAATCCATCCTTACATTTTGAAGGAGTTAAAATGCTTTTTCCCTTGTTGCTTTAAAGCAGCTGTGTCTCATTTAAAGTGATAATCTAAAGTGGGTCTGACATTTGAGTGTGTAAAGGCTGCCATGAAGATTTACTGCAGCGAGCAGAACTCGCTTGTGGAAAACGCAAGCTGGACAGTATGGAGTGAGGCATTTCACAGTCACTGCAGCTCATCACACAAGTCCACCCCACACGTACGAGTCGTCGTGCTGCTTTTGAGGCGCAGCAGTTCTGCCTTGTGTTCCTGCAGCGCGGTGTGCTCTGGGCTGTGCTTCTGCCCTGTTCTGTTCCTCCCAAAGGTCTTGCTCAGACTGTGCCGAATGCAGCGCAAGGGCTTTTGCATGAGCCCACCCAGCCCAGTCCCTAGCTCAGTTCTCCTTGGAGCTGACAGGGAGGGCTGGTGATGCTTACAGCTTCTCCTTAGGCAAGGCAATGCCACTAACGCAGTTGACACTGTGATAGGGATTGATTTCCTGGTAAGGAAGTCCTTTGAGTCCTTTCAGAGAGGTGCCTCCAGTTACTGAGCAGTTTGAGTACTGCAGCTATCACATGTCTCTGAAGAGAATTTAGCACTGGCTTTCTTCATGGTCCTCCTCTGACCAACTCCTTTCCTGGCCTTGCTGACCCAGTTGTGAGTCCCCAAGAGGCTCTTCCCTGTGATGCTCAAAGAGGTCACTAGAGCATCCCTCGTGCTTGTTGTGCAACAAAGCCACAGCTGTTTCCTGGCCTCTGGGACCCTGTGTCCCTGCAGATGGAGAGGCAATATTTGCCTCAGTGGATGCTATTTAGTGTTTTCTTATGTTAGGAACAAGTGTTTAACAGATTATGAGCTGTCTTCAAGCAACATGCTGTCAGGGACGTCAATGCCATCGAATGTAAATGATAACAATGAGAACAGCCCTTCTCCCTCCGGGTTATCTGTCAGAATAAACTAGGCAGGGGAGTTCTAAGTGAGAGTCTTTATGCTGTGTCTTGCCAGTGCTCACACAGGCAAAGCACCCTTGTTGGAGACATCCTTTATGAAGAAATACAGGTGTATTGTTTGTGTAGGCACAGAACTACTGTTCTGTCCTTCTTTTGTCTTTAAAGAGATCCGGAAAGAGGAGTGGGTGACTGGAGAGACATTCCTGTTTGTCTCCAAAGAACTGTTTTTGCAGATGTTGGGGCTCTGATTCCATAGAATGTTAGGCCATAGCAAGTTGGAGAAAACCCCAAAATGGATATAGAAGTCTGGAAACCATCAGTGCAGATCATCTCTCCCTTTGCAGCAAAAGTAGGAGCAAAGGAACTGATCATCCTGAGCCTGGGGACCTAATAGGCAAGCTGACAGAGGCTGGTGGGTTGGAAACCTCTTTCCCAGCTTGGAATGCAGGGCACCTTTTTGGCAATGTGGAGCTGGAACAGCAAGCCCAAGGATGAGTCAGGGTTGTGGTGTTGGCTCCTGGGAATGGGCCAGGTTGGACACGGGCTTGGGGCAAGCTGCTCCAGTGGAAGGTGGCCCTGCCTGTGGCAGGGGTTGGAACTGGATGAGCTTTAAGGTCCTTTCCAACCCAAACCATTCTGGGGTTCTATGGTTCTATAAGCTCTTCAGGGAGCTCTTGAGGCAGTGGAGAGAAGGGAAAGTTACCTTTTGAGATGGGGAAATGGCAAGAAGAAACTGTGTGCATGAAATAGGGCAATTCAGATGAGGGCAGGCCCTGAACTAATGTTTGTATTTGCGTGTTTTCTTGTCAATTTATTGTACTTCTTAATGAAAACATAAAAATAGCCCAACCAGCACAGTACAAGGCAGTGATTACAACAGCCACTCAAAAGCACTTGCTTTAGCAATGAGAAATGGCTGGGCTTACTTACTCACAGGAAGGGGTAAAAGACACGCATTGTTTTTGGCACAGAGTGCTTCAGTCGAGCAAGACCCTCGGTATTGCAGAGAGGCTGTGGCAATCAAAGCAGTTAAAACATCCCAAAATTACACTCGTGGTGTGTATCGCTTGAAAGAGTGTCTAAAGATACACTTAATCATGCTGATGGGATTGGGCAATGGGTTTAGATAGCTACTGTATTGTTTTATTTAAGCCCACTTGAAGTTTGCAATGCAACAAAAGATTTTGAGAGGAGAAGTTAAAATAAGCAAAACTTCTTGGAATGAGCAAGTAAAATGCCTTGTTTGTTTCTCTTGGTTGTAGGAAGCTTTAACCATGGCTGTGCTTGAGCAGTTGGGGATAGAGCCTAAAAAGTAAAGGCTTTCCTTGTCTTGATCTCATGTGGCCTCGTAGCTTTCCTCTCAAAGCCAATGGGGACTTTGCAGCTGTGAAAGGAGCCACCATCTCCTCCTGCTTGCCGGTGCCCAAGCGCCAGTAGTGTTGTCTGTCTTGCACAGGTCTGGTTAGTTCACTGCACAAGAGCCAAAGCAGCAGAGAAAAGCGAGATCTGGGTCCCACAGTGGGGATGTTCATGCTTTGAATGAGACAGCAGTCATAGAAAGGATGGCACACACAGATCTGCTGGGAATCCTGCTCTGCTTTGTGCCTTACTGGCTGAAACTCCTTCTGGCTAGTACAAGAAGCATAAAGTTCTTCCTGCTGGTGTAAGTGCTCACCCCAGTTCTCCAGTGTCCAGTCTGAAGCACTGTGCCCTACAAGAAGTATTGCAGCTTGTGTGGCCAGCAGTGAAGGTGGCACTGAGAGGAGACACTGTGCTGACATTCAGGGAGGAGAAATACTCATCAGGACCTGGTTTGGCTCCGTATGAGAGGCTTCAGTCACGTTCAGACTGAGTGAGTGTCATGGTGGGTCAGTGCTTGGGGCACAGAGGGGAGCGGTTTGGTGAATCTGTCCTCAGTTGAGGTGAGTTTTACCTGCTTAGCAGTCCTCTGTTCCATTTGTATAAAGCCATCCTCTGGAGCTTTGCGTGAGTAATTAATATACTTACACCAGGGAATAATCCTGTTGGATGCAGTGGGATTAGTATGTGGGAAAATCTGTTCAGGGACTGAAGCTATGGGGAGCGTGTTCCAAAATGAGTATTTCCTCATTCCTTGTCTGATGTCTAACTGATGTGCTCTTTCAAACAGATACCAATTTTGTCTTGGGCAATGCCCAGATAGTGGATTGGCCCATTGTCTACAGCAATGATGGATTTTGCAAGCTATCAGGATACCACAGAGCAGAAGTTATGCAAAAAAGCAGCACCTGCAGGTATTTGAGAAGAGATTTATTTGCTGGTGAATATCTTGTAGTGTTGTGCTTGTTGCTCGAGGAGAAAAGTAATGTGCTTATTCCAGTTCTGTCTTTTATCTCCTGGGGCTGCATCTGTCAAATATGCAGGTGAAACAAAATCAAAGAAGGGGTGTTTCTACGTAGGTTCTTTTCATGCTGTGGAGTGTCTTTGTCTACTGTTTGACTTGGGTTTCCTACTTTATTTGCAGTTTCATGTATGGAGAGCTGACAGACAAAGATACAATTGACAAGGTCCGGCAAACGTTTGAGAACTATGAGATGAACTCCTTTGAAATCCTCATGTACAAGAAGAACAGTAAGTACTCGGTTGCTTTGTTTGTTAACATCGGTGTGTAAAGCTGTTGTAAGTTAGAGTGTAAACTGCAAGGGCAGGCCTGTCAGCCTGGAGGACCCTGCTTTATCTAGGGCTAACTGAACTCCAGTTGTACCCGTTGATCTGGTAGAGATGAGAGAAATGAGAACATCAGGGGTGAAAGTCACGCAGGGAGGCAGAGGAAGCTGTCTAATTGGTTCTGACGTTTAGTGCAGTTTGTGTGAGATGCTTTAGGACAGCACTCAAGACTCCATCAGCAGTGATAATGCACAAGCTTGGTTTCTCTTACAGACAGCACACTTCTTCAGTGTTCTGGTATAGCAAAGGTAGTATTTAGATATAGTTTTGGAATAAAAAGAGCCTGTCTTTTGTTCTAGAAGCTGAACAACTTCTGATGTTTTCAGATGAAACTGCCTCTTATTTTGAAAAAAAAAAAAATCCTTCATTGGGATATGATTTTTTTTTTCCTGTGAATTTCAGTCTGGAGATGTGTGTGTCAGCAGATGAAAGAGATACTGAGAGACATGGAGGTGCTGGAGGGGGGCCAGAGCAGGAACTGGTGCAGGGCCTGGAGCACAGTGTGATGGGGAAGGGCTGAGGGACCTGGGGGGTTCACTGTGGAGAAGAGAAGGCTCAGAGGGAGCCTGATGGCTCCCTACAAGTGGCTGCCAGGAGGATGGAGCCAGGATGGGCTGGGCTCTGCTCCCAAAGAACAAGGGATGGGACAAGAGGAAGCGGCCTCAAGCTGCACCAGGGCAGGTTTAGATGGAGCTGAGGACCAATTCCTGCCCCAAAGGGTGCTCAGGCATTGGAACAGGCTGCCCAGGGCAGGGCTGCAGGCACCGGCCCTGCAAGTGCTCACACAGCGTGGAGACGAGGCCTCAGTGCCATGGGGCAGGGGTGGCCTCGGCAGTGCTGGTGAGTGGTTGGACTGGATGAGCTTAATGCTCTTTTCCAGATGAGTTGATGCTATGATTCTATGACCCTTCTGGCGGTGCCCCCCAGCATTGGTTTGGAGGTACCCACAGACCTGGAGGTCCCACTGTGGTGGATGCAGAGGCAGCTCAAAGGCTGCTCCCACCTCCAGATCAGCACCAGCAGCTCTTGAGATGGGGGTCACAGTGTTTCTATCCTTCTTCTAGGTTAGCCCACCCTATCTTCCCCAGAAGTGAAGTTTGAAAGAGGCAAACCACCAGCAACCCTGAACCACTGCAAAAATCTTTTTTCTTTAAGGCAGGATTTCTCTGTTCCATGCTTCTTCTCAGTCAATGAATAAACATTAAAAGCAGAGGCTCTAGTGTGGGTCAAGAAAACACTTCAGAAGTAGTAATTTATTATTATTTTTGATTTCCCACTGCTATAATGTCAGGGAACAGTCAGGACCCTCAGGCCTGCCCTGGGTTTTATCTTACCATATTCATAAGCAGAAAGACATTTTGCTTATAGGTGACCCATTGGGCAGCAGTGACATGTCCGCTAGCTGCACTGCTGGCTGTCACCCAGCTTGGCTTTTACACTATAATTATTAAGCTAAGTCCTCCAAGGGTTTCCACTGCATCCCTTCCTAAATGGCATTAACCCTTGGGATGCTACAGCCATGCCAATTGTATCCTGGGCTGCATCAAATGACGTGTGACCAGCAGGTCAAAGGAAGGGGGTTCTGCCCCTCTACTCTGCTCTCGTGAGACCCCACCTGCAGTACTTAGTGCAGCTCTGGGTCTCCCAGCACAAGTGGAGGTCATGGGGATGCTGTGAGGGCTGAAGCAGCTCTGCTCTGGAGCCAGGCTGAGAGAGCTGGGCTGGAGCAGCCTGGGGAAGAGAAGGCTCCTGAAGGGGAGACCTGAGAGCAGCTTTTTGGGGAGCTGGCCACTAGAAAAGGGGACACCAGCTTTGTGGAGCTTCAGTGTCTGTCAGCTATTGCTTGACTTGGCCATGTGGTTCAGAATGCCTGTTATAGAGAGCTATATGTCTTTAAAACTCTTGAGAGCATGGTTAAACTCTGTACAATTAGAGACCTACCTTGAGCCTCTTTGAAGCACATCCTAAAGCTCTGCTTGTTTTCTGATCAATACCACTACTGCATTCATGATGCTACCAACCACACAATGAAAACTGATGGTTTTCCTGAAATATACACCCTGAACTCAGATTTCCAGGAGGCTCGGAAGCTTTACAGGGGCACATTTTAATTGTATAAATCCAATCATTTCAATACCATTACATCTTATATCAGCTTTCCAATGGGTCCCCTACATTTGGGGCTTATTCTGCTGAGGAAGTGGAGGTACTAATTCAGTTATTGCGATCTGGACTGTATTCAGGAGAGTTCCAGAGATGTGAGAGCTAACAGCCAAGTGCAGTGAGAGCTGTCAGAGGCCCTTTGGTGGTCAGCAGCTCTTTGCAAGCACTCCAGCAGCCTTTGGGAGCTGTCAGGGAACATCTCTCATTGAAGCTGCTGCTTGTCTTTTTTGCCTCTCGTCTGATTGAAACCCTCACTGCACAGCATTATACCTGCTTGAAAGATAACCAGGAAATTCAGTTTTCAACAGATGAAAATTGAATTCAGTTCCTCGCTGAGTGAAAATTGATGTTTAAAGCCACAAAGCGTTGTTTTGTTCCCAAGTGTTTTATAAAAGAGAGGAATAGAGTTTAAGTTTTGCCTTATTCCCTTCATGCTTTCCTTTCTTCTCTCTTTCCCAGTAGCAGTATGAAAAGAGGAAAAATTAGACGTGAAAAGAGGAAAAATTAGACGTAAAAAGAGAAAAACGATGGGAAGTATGAGGGTGGAGGGAAAGAATTAAAGTTCCTGTTTCTTCCAGCTCTGTTCTGGTTTGATCCCAGTATTTGTACTTTAAGTAATGAACTTAAACACCGATATTTGTATCTCTTGCAAGTGCTCTAATATGATTTTTACCCCATCCTACCTGACTCCTCAAAAAGGCCCCAGATGCTTATTAATGGAGGCATCCAAATGTCCTGTGATGTTTGACATCACTTTGTTATCCTGGTCATTAATCCAAAGAAGAAGACTATCAGCTTGGGCAGATAGCAATGTCCTAGATGCTCCGTTGCGATTCAGTGCAATACTGGCGTATTTATTTCTATACCTCATTAGATGCTCTAGTATTTTTCCCATTTTTCTTTTCTAAAGGCAAATTTCCTGTCTTTTACTTGAGGCTTCTTGCTCACTGTTAAATGTTGTTCAGTCCTAACTGAGCTGAGAAGGAGCAGAGAGGGGAGAGCAAAAAAGGCAGCTAGTAATGAGTGGTGCAGTAGGAAGCTGTAATGCACGAACAGCATGTCTGTGTCACACACAGCTGCTCTAAGACAGGTTTAAGGACACATGTCTGAAAGCCAGTGTGTGAGCATGTAATTATAGGGCAGACATATCACAGGGTCACACTTATATTCCACAGACAATACTAAATTAGTGATTTGTAACTTGTAAGCATTGACCTTCACAGTTTGGGGTCCTCAAGTTAAACCAAAGTCCTGTATTACTTCACTTGACTAATAGATTGCCAGCAATAGAGAAACTTTGTCTTCTCTCAGGTTTTGGCACTGGGTTTCCGAGCTACTGACGACCTGTAGTCATGTTTTAATGGTAGATCTTGTGAAGTGGTGCCCTTCCTTCAGTGTTTCTCTGAATTGGATCTCACATCCTTTAACAGGTCAGCTAGCTCTGAAGCACAATTGAGCCAGTGTTTCAAGAGTTTCCTTATACCTGTGAATGCTCTTTTGAGGCAGAAGACATCTTGCCAGAATTGTGATCCCATCTGTCTTGGTCTTGTAAAGTTATTTGGGTTGGAAGGAACCTTGGTGGGCATCTAGTCCCATCTGCTGCTCAGAGCTGGTCCAGTTAGCAGGAGTTTTGCAACAGACATACTACAGTGTCAATGCTGTGGGTCTCAGGAGCCCTCCATCTGTAGAGACATTCACAACCCAACTGGACACAGACCTGGACAACCTGCTCTGGCTGACCATGCTTGACCAGGTGGGTTGAACTAGATAATCTCAGTAAGTCCTTTCCAACCTCAACTATCCTTTGACACGTTCATGGCTATCAAGTATTTTCCGCATGTGAGTGAAAGAGCTCGGTTTTGATTACTGGAAAGCATCCAGTGGGAGATTATTTGGGAAAATGGAACAGCGCTGGAAAATAGGCTTTCCAATGCTCTCTGTAAAGCATCTGACTGGGATGGTCGGTCAGGACCTCCCCTGGGACTGTCGGCTCAGGTTTATCTACAGCCCTCATGTGCTTCATGGAGGCCACCAGGGCTTCCTCGACTGAAGGACCTCATAGTAGTCTCAGGGCACTGAGCGGGCATTAAAAACTGAAAACTCTGAAGAACAGAGACCCCCAGTGGAGATCTGTGGAGTTTCACTTGACATGAAAACACGAATGAGGCTCTCTAGAAAACCAGAACATACAGATAAAGGATAATGCAAAGTACAGAAGAATTCATCAGAACAGCTGTTCACCATTGAAAGGCAAGCATTGCTTTCCCTCTCTTGGGAAAAAGCAAGCTCCTAATGCAGTAGATCCAGGTTGGACACGGGGGCTTGGAGCATCCTGCTCAAGTGGAAGGTGTCCCTGCCCATGGCAGGGGATTGGAGCTGGATGAGCTTTATGGTCCTTTCCAATGTAAGTCTGTGAGTCCACGATCCTATGTTTCTCTGCTGCACACACACTGGGCCTTTAACTACAACCAGCATCTCGAAGTCATGTTTCATAAGATAAAATAAATCCTTTTTTCATTATAAATCCTACATGAGTCAGGATTATCCCAATTCTGCAGCCGAGAAAATTAGGTCAGACAGGAGAAATGACTCAATGGAGGCCACCAGGGAACTCTGTGACAATTAGGGTGGAGGAGCCCTGGGATAATCTGCCAGGTCCCAGTGTTTGCTGCATCCTTCCCACACTGGAAAAAGCCAGCAGCATCACCTCCTTTTGTCCTTTGAAACTGTTGGATGATCGCAGTAATGGGCTATCTCTTGGGCTGAGCACACCTTTAAATGCATTTCTTAACACTGTCAAATAGTCCAGCTCCCAAATTCCTTTCCTGTTCAGCATCGATATTAATGCAGATTTTCTGACTTAAACACATGGGCTTTTCTTGAGGGTGCAGACACCAAATTGACTTAAGCTGGAGGAAAAACCTTATTTGGGAAACCCTGAAAATCATCTTTAATCAGAAGCTCATTAAATGCAGAGCAAATTAATGCAAACAGCTCATTTTGGAAAGGGCCACGCTCTGGGTTTTGGCTTCCCATCCTTTTCCCCAGCACAATGACAGATGTGCTCTGTGCTCACCACAGCCAAGCTTCACTCGAAGGTCAGGGGATGTGGATTTAGAAATGAAACCTGACTGAAATGAAATTGCTTTTGCCTGTCAACACATCCTCTCGTTATAGGTACATCAGAGATACTTAGTGGTCTCTTCCAGAGGCTTGTCTGTGCAGGAGAACAAAGGAAGCACCCTGCAGTGAGCTGAGCAGGTAAAATAAACACTCTGCTTTGGGCAAGCTGTTGCAGAGGATTCTTCCATACAAAATCCCTTTGTAATAACAGCCAAGTGCGTGCGTGTGTGTGTTCAGAGTCATTTTCACCTACAGTGATCCAGTGTTTTACCTGAATTAATTTCATGTTGTGTCTCTCCTTTTGAAGTGTTGCAGGCAAGTTACTGAATAGCACCCCAGCTGTCATTTTTGGTGACCAGTCTGGCAGCACCAGGTCAGGGGTTGGTGAAGATGGTGGTTTTGGAGGCTTGGTATCCAAGTATCCAAGGATGGAGATTCCCCTATCTCTGTGGGCTACTGCATCAGTGTAGCAGGTTGGTGCCCCATCTTGGTGGCCTTCCGCTGGTGTCACTCCAGCCTGTGAATGTCCTTCCTCCTCCAGAAGGTATCAGAGCCCTGTGTGTTTTCCTTATATACTTGTCTGGACTTGATTATTTCACTTGGAAAATCCTAATTGCTCCTGTATGGATGAACTGTGATCTTCCAGCAGTGTTTTCCTAAGCGCTGAGTTTTCTGGCCCAGCTCCCAGCTAGGCTTTGGTGCCTTCAGAGGGACTCAGCCAAGCTGCCTTCCTGAATCTGTAAGATACAGCCCATAGCCTCAGATAAGTTACAAACGCTGCTGTATTTTAATTCTGTTTTCATACTTTCTCTCTAAAAACATACTGCTCCATTGCCTCCTTCCTGCAGGGAGCACAAATCCCACTCCTGCCTGGCATGCAGCTCCTGAGCTGCTGCAAAGCCAAGCTCTCAGGAGCCTTTGTCAGGAATAAGGCTTCTTTATCTGCCTTCCTCTCTTGCTGGTATCCATTTGAGGGAGGGGGCGAAGTGCAAAGCGGAACATGCTGAAAAGCCTTTAATCGCACTGACGCCACCATCCTTTGCTCCTCTGTGGGTCTGCTCCCTGCTGAAGCTGTGTCTATCTGTCCTTCATGCTTACATGCATCATGTAAGGATGCAGCTCTCATCAGCCTTTTATCTGCTCCATTCCTCCTATGGAAGTGTTTTCGGAGTTCACATCACTGCCTGGGAAGGTGCAGCGTTCAGCACACTCCCAAGGGCAAATCTGCTCCCCATGGTGTACAGCCAAGGGGCTTTGTTCAACTCTGCCTAATGCTGTAGCTAGCTCCAGGCTGGGGCTGTCAGGGGCTCTGCAGCACCCCAAGCACCTCCACCCAGCCTGGTTATCAGCTGTGCTGCTTTGCTTTCTTAACCCCTCTAGCACACAGTGTGAGAGGGCTGACAGTGTTTTCAATAAATGACAGTCTTGGTAGCAGTAGGAGTGGAAAATATTCTCTTCAAAGGAGAGACAGGCACAGAAGAGTCCTTCCATCTGTGCTGTGAGGCTCTGTAGCACATTGAGTTGCAGGGCATCAGGTTTGGACTTTTGTACCTTATGCCCAAGGGAGACTGACCTGGGTAGTTCTCAGAATGTCTTTTGTTACTCTACAGCTAAAATGAGATTGACTTCTCTCTGTTACATTCAAATTGACTTCCTGCTGTCTTTCCTTCAAATAGGAGAAGAGAAAGGTCAGGGGAAACCTTGCAACAGCCTTCCAATACCTAAATGGGGCCTATAAGAGATCTGGGGAGGAACTTTTTGGAAAGGCATGTAGAGACAGGACAAGGACTTTAAACAGAGGAGAGGTTGACATGAGACATTAGAAGACATTCTTCCCTGTGAGGGTGCTGAGGCGCTGGCACAGGGTGCCCAGAGAAGCTGTGGCTGCCCCATCCCAGGCAGTGTTCAAGGCCAGGCTGGACAGGGCTTGGAACAACCTGCTCTAGTTGAAGGTGCCCATGCCTGTAGCAGGGGTTGGAAATGGATGAGATTTAAGGTCCCTTTCAACCATTCCGTGAGTCTATGAAGGTGTGAGGAAATAACTCTTGTCAGAAGGAAACATCACCAAAGTTCCCAACTCTGTTTAAGGACGTTGAGCAATGCAAATCCACTGACAAAACATCAGCATTTCTGCTGCTGTCACAACACAAGGAAATTGTCCTACAACAAGGTGACAGCAAAAGTTAACTTTTAAATATTAGAACAATTGCTTCTAAAGGTAATCAGCTGCATGTAAATACATAATAGATTGGGTAACTGCTTAGTCTTTTAACCTTGTACTAACCCCAAAGCACTCTCGTAAGTATTCACAAGCTGTTAATCACTACCTGCTTTCCTATAGATGCAAGAACACACAGATGAACAACAAAAGAACAGAAATCAGTGTCACAGATCTGCTTTGATGTTTTCAAAACTGCAAAACTTAGTACACATCCTTTCTACATTCATGTTGCAACTTTCACAAGCCACACTGGTGGAAGTATCAAAGCATCAGCAATTACACTTATGACAGGAAAACCATTATAAAAGTGCCCCACTGTGATTAAAGCGTATTTTGCTATTACAATCTGGATGTCTTTTTTTTGTTGTTGTTTTTAATTAGGTGCATTCCAGTTAAGATAAAAATACATTTGGTTTGTTGAGGTTTGGGGTTTTTTCTTTGTTTTCCTATTATTAGAGCACCTAACACAGAAGGTGCTGTTCAGTGCAGCCACTGACGGATCTGTTCTATACTGCTATACCTACTTCAAGAGACAAAAACAGCCATGAGGATCACTGGTACTTAGGCTTAGAAGAGCTGCTGGCTTTTCCTTAGGAGTAACTAAAAGCAGATTATTAGAACAAAGTAATCGTTATGCATCTTCGTAAACACAGAGGAACAAGAGGGACTGTCCCATGCTGAATCCAATCCCTTAATCTACAGCTCCAGGCAGACAAGGGACTATAAGGGTTTGGGGACAGATTGTTTTTTCCACCACCTTTTCCAGATCAGTTGCCAAGGAAACTGGAACTCCTCAGTTTCCCAAATCTAGGGATTATTTAGTGCTGTATCACCTATACAATCACAGATACCACAGCAAGGACAACAGCTTCAAGCCACTTCCTTTATGAAAAAGGCTTGTGATGCCCATCCTTAGTCCTAACAGATCAGTCCGCAAGACAGATTTTTACACATAGAAGACTTTAAACCTATGATTTGCTTTCTTGAGCCAGAAGTATTAAGCCACTTTTTCTAACAGATTGAGGTGAACTATACTATTTGCACCAGAACATAAGGGAACGGCCAGCAAAATGCAGAGATGCGCTGAAGCAGAAGGTATTTGCCATCTTCCCCATATCTAACCCATCCCAGAGGACTAGCCATCCCTGATCAGTTACCACAATCATCTTTTTCTGTCTCTCCACATAATTCCTCAGTTTGTTTTTGTTTTCAGTTTCTAATCACAGCATTTGGTGCTATTAAGCTTTCCCCTATTTGTTATACTTCTGTTCTACTCCAGATCATACTGTAATTTTGAAAACCAATAGCAACAAAATTACTTATTGTACTGCAATCAGCCAACTACACAAAGATAAAACTAATCATTTAATAAGTCATCCTGGGGATTTATTTCCTCTGTAGCAAAGGGCAGCAAGGCATCAGATCATAAATTAATCAGACTCCAAGACATCTTCATCTTCGCTCTTCTTTCAACCATGGAAGCGATGTTTTCCACTGCCTCGCAAATTACTTAATGCACTTGTTCTAAACCCAGCTGTCTTCAGAGTAATTTCAATTACAGAACTCCTCTTTTCTCTGTTATGACCCTCACAGATTTGAAGCACGTTGTACTCTCCATGAAAACGCTGAGCTGTAACACCCTCGGATCCCATTTATGTCGGATAAGCCACAGCTCTGCTTTGCTTCCTTCCCCTGGAGCCTCGTGAAGAGGAGGGAACATCAAGCAAGGAGAGGGATGCACAGACACTGCAGCAATCACAGCTCCACTGCCAGCTCCAGCACTCCTCACCCCAATGCTCAACATCTTCTCAAGCACTATAGACACCCTGCACTTTACTCAACAACTCAATACCAAAGCAAGCATTGATGATCACAGAGCACAGCACTTTCTAGGTCTCTAATTCTGGTGACCACACAGAAGAAGTTGTCAGAACAGGGACAAACTTTTCATCCTTGTATCTCTGACAAAATGCAAGAGCCTAGACAGAGCAGGATATATATTCTACAGGATATATTACACAGGATACTGTATTTCAGCACAATCCTTCTCCAAACCTCGCAGCAGACTGTCATACCGTATTAGCACAGATCCGCCTCATAATTCACTTGGGATGCACTTCTAAAAACTTCTAACCTCAGACCATATGTACCCATTGAGATAGGGCATAAAACAAAAAAATGCAATGGAAAAGTCAACAATAGTTTATAAAGAAGGATTAAGGATGCAAAGAGATTTGCATCTGATATATAAGCAAATCCCAGTGATCTGGATTAAAGCAGAAAAGCCCACTTCACACACCCAGAAAGTCAGGGAGGGGAAAAAAAAAGAACAACTAAAATTCTACAGGGGCATCACTTAGGCCCTAATGCAAAACAAGGTTTCATTATTGCAGGATGGAGTTCAGCGGACATAATGCCTTCAGGAGCTTGAAAAGAGGTGTCTGGGAATACCAGGAACGAGAATCAGTTTATCCAAAGAAAATTAAGGAGATTATATGAGGTTCAGGGAAAAAAGGAGACCCACACAGTCCTTCCTCCTTCCGCCTCCTGGCATGTCTCCTTCCCAGAAAATCAAGCTTCAGCAGTGCACACGATAGGGAAGAAATGGCCCTAAAACATTCAGACTAGAACACTCAACCAAAAACTTCAGGTTTTGAGAAAACCTGGTTTCAACCAATGTCTCCTCTAATAATTCAGTTCGAGTTAAAGGCACGAAGTTCAGTGGAAGGAGAGCCAGGCTCCGCACACTCTCCCCATCCCTTTGCTGGCAACAGAACCTGACCTGATCAGAGCTTCGCTAAGGAAACAAGATGGCACTTGCCATCATCAGCTCCTACAGCAAAAGGGTGTTTTAATTAATGCAGTGTCAGGCAATAGAGGAAAAACATATTTAGACCCGGATCAGCATATGCCTCACTTAATAATCACCGTGTTCACAAAGAGCTTGACAGATAAAGCACACACTGATCCAGGTCTCAGCAAGCTTTCTTCTCCTGTAATGCTTTGCATAACACCAGCAAAAAGGTCTGAATTCAGAAAAATATTGTCTTGAGATGATTCTAGTACCTGTTAAAATCATTTTGTTACCACATCCTATGGAGCAGAGCTCTCCCATCCAATTCACATGATGAAGACCAAGACAAACTCTGACTCCCCTTTCACAAACTGTATATTCATTGTGACAACTGGTTGTTTTCTAAACAGAATAAAACTAGTTCCATCTGCATTTTAATGAAGACAAGACTGCAGAACTGTTATCCAAGGAGGTTCATGGGGACTTACTAAAAATAAAAGGTCTTTCAGCCTCCTCGCCCTCTCCAGTGCCTGAAGTGGAATGAGCTGTACAGCAAAGCCAAAGCAAACCTGAGCTCCAAATGCTCCCCCTGACTGACCTAATACTTAGTTACCAACACCAGCACACGGTCAACTTACAGAAAGGAAATACCCTTGCTTTCAAACTGGCCAAATACTGAATTAGGAAGAGTTGCAAGTTACTTGATAATGGCAGCAACCAGTGCAATGCTTAACCACTGACAGTAAAAGGTAGCTAAGTAAGCACCTGAAACTGGGAAACTCTCCATTCTTCACAAGGCGGGCGAGGGGGGGGGGGGGGGGGGGGGAAAAACCACCCACAAAATTCC
>JBCJKH010064405.1:0-17666 GCA_039877255.1 Loriculus beryllinus
ACCTGACCCAAACTAACCAAAGAGGTATTCCATACCACAGCATGTCATGCCCAGTATATAAACTGGGGGCAGTTACCCGGAAGGGCTAGATTGCTGCTTGGGATTGGGCTGGGTATCGGTTGGTGGGTGTTGAGCAGTTGTATTCTCTTACCATGTTATTCCCCTTATCATTGTTATTATTTGTGATAGCAGTAGTGGTTTATGTTATACCTTATTTACTGGACTGTTCTTATCTCAAGTTACATTCTTTTGATTCTCCTCCCCATCCCTCTGGGATTCTCTTTCATAAGGAAGTCCTATAATATTAAAAAAAAATAAAAGTAGGGAAATAAAAAAAGCAACCCAAACTGAACATAACTATGTGTACAGTCATTAGTTACACAAAACTAAACTCCTGCAGATTGTTTGGAACTTGCAAATATCAACAATTCCCCTTTCAGGGAACCTTCAGCAAGAATTCAGTAAGACATAAATTGGTGTCCTGGGTTTAGCTGTAGCAGTCATTTTTCTTTTAATCAAAGTTTGGTTTGCTTCTCAGGTAATTTTGAAACAGAGGGATGCCAAATATATGTACAGTAATTAAGTAAAGATTCATTGAACTTTTCAGAATCCATTTTCAATATAGCATAATATCATGTTCTGACGGCTACTAGTTATTGGTCTCAACTCAATCTGGTGTCTTTGGGGTAGAATGCTCAAGAGTCCTAAACATAGTTCTCTCTGCTACCTAATCATTTGTAACTGTCATACAAGGCACATTGGTGTATCTGCCACCTACTCCAGTCTTTGAACTAGTCTCTATAGATGTTTGAAACTCACGTGGATGGAAAAGGGCTTTTTTTTTCACCCACTACCTTTTGATGGAGAGCTGCTCATATATTGTTCACAACTAAACTCATTAGTGTTTGAAAAACACCATGAGATTCCCAGATGGAATGTGAGCCTTTGTTAGCATTTTCAGGTGAAACAGGAATGCATTGCTGATATTCTTGGTATACTGACTTAAGGTCTGAAAGCTGAAGTAAAAATGCTCAATTTTAATGAAACAAAATCTTCTTCATCTCTATTTATGTCTATGTTTAGGAAAGAGAAACAGCAAACAAAGCAACATATTAAAGAGGTTTATACTTTGCCTGGACAGACAGCAACAATTTTATCATTAATATTTTAAACGTGGGTGAACAAAGCTCTTAAATTCTGAGATTTTTGCTCTTCTTGAAGGAATATACGATATCAGCATTTTTTTTTCCTGGCTTAATTTTATGAACAGCTATAATCACTACACAGGTATTATAAAATTGCTTCTTTGACATTTATCAGTCAACAGTGACCAGACAGGGCCAGAACACTGAGTACATGCCTCCTGGACCACTCTTGGCTTGTGTGCTCTTTGTCTTAACCTTGGGCCCGGTAGGGTGCCATTATTTTGGTACTTTCATTTCCATGCTGGGTCCTTATTTGAAGTGCTGTTTGATATTTATTCTCAGAAATTAAGTCTTGCAGCTGGACCCTCAGAACCGTCATCAGTTTCCTCTGTTTTGGGGATTCTTACAGACAAAAGTACTAGTTCCCTAGTTTTAACTGTAGGTTAACAGTTTCTTGTTTCAAAGACAGACAGTCTTTGAAGTTGAACAGATACCCAGACTAGGAAGATTAAAAAAAAAAACCAAA
This sequence comes from Loriculus beryllinus, assembly GCA_039877255.1. NCBI lineage: Eukaryota > Metazoa > Chordata > Aves > Psittaciformes > Psittacidae > Loriculus > Loriculus beryllinus. Next base: position 1,672 of record JBCJKH010064405.1, read on the forward strand.
AAAACCACATTGTGATCTATAATGCATTTATCTTCATTAGGTTCCTCATCATTCGTAAGTACCCTGCGCCTTAGTGAGGTTGCCTTAGGTCAGAATCTACTCAGGGCAATTTCTTCACTCTTTAAGAGAACAGAACACAGTTTAATGACTTTTGAAATTCACTGCTACAAAGTCTCACAAGAGGTGTTTTTTAAACTGGACAAAATATCCAGTCCATCATTGACTTTTTTCCCACTGAATATAAATTGAGGACAACAGAAGTTTTTTCACAAGCTACTTAGAAAGTACAATTCAGCCTTTTAAAACTGCTCCAATCCTGCCTATTTCATAAATTTCTGCATCCTAGAAGCTGCTGAACATTTTAAAATAGAATTAATATGAAAACCATGAAGAATATTATGGGAGGGGAAATAAAAAGGAAAAAGAAAAACAAAACAGTGTCTTTTATTATGAGCCTCCAGGGCTCTGCAAGAAATCTAAGGCTTCTTTGATACTGTCAGATCAAAATCTTTTCATCTCCTGTACAGCAACTTTAAATTTAGGGATTTTTTTAATTATTATTATTTATTTAAATGAGAGCCTCAGCTCTCAAGCAGCACTGATCTAAAATTTATATCATGGATTAAGTTATGTTCTGTTTGTGTTTTTTGTGAACGATAGAGTAACCCAGTCTTTCTAGGGTTAGAAATTATATACTAAGTAAAAAATCTTACAGCAGATATTTTTTTTTGTGAACAAATAAAAAACCAAACAAAAAAACTTATTCTTACTTAGAGACAAAGTCACTAGCTGAAATTCAGGCACATGGTACTCAGTATTCACATTTATAGAATCATAACTTCATGTAGCATCACTCTTCATTCTTCAGAGTGAGAAAATGCTTACCTTATACTGTAAGTGAGAAAAACAGAGAGAAGGAAAATGTTTCATTGTTTTCTGTGTGCATGGTGGGGACATGAAACATAATAACAGCTATGAAAAAATGTTTTTTCCTTGAGGCTAAACCAGACCAGAATTTATCACTATTGAATGTTCTACATGCAGCTCCGTTTCTTGGTAAACAAAAGCTGTCTAGCACTGCTTAATACCCTGTTGCTGAGACTATTTCTTCTAAGCTGCAGTACCGTATGTAGCCAGCTTTTTTTGCATGCTTTAATTTAAACCTCTAAATCTATAAATTATTCCATCAGCACTGCTCAATTCCTTAGAATTTTAGGTCTTCAGGGAGGAACCATCTGTTGCAATAGCACTATCAATGTGCTAAGATCCAAAGTTGCAAGACACAGTAACTCTAGTGACATGCTTATATTAACAATCAGGTGCCTGAAAAAAGCCCATTTAAAAAAAAAAAATGCCAAGTGCCTATTATTCAATTAAAAAGTGTGATATGAATAGAGAGTATTAGCTAATCTCTGAGTACTGAAAATATCTTTATCGGGAACATATCCGTGGATCATATTGCCTAAGTATGGAACATGACCATAAACAGAAGGGTGCAAGGCTGTGTATGATATGTTACAATACAGTAAAACAATGTGCGACTGATAGTAGTTCCAGCTAAATTGTTTAGACTGAACTGTACCCATACAGAAAAGGTCAGAATTTGAACAATGAAAGTCTGAAATTCTGAATTATTGAAAGAGATGCTCAGACCAATGTTGTTATTAATCTCATGGTGTTACCTTCCCAATGAGTTAATAAGATCTAACTTTACATCATTAAATAGTTCTCCACACTGAATACACATGGCCATAATATGCAATTCTTGAGTCTTCTTGCATATGAGAAATAATGCATATATATGTATGTAGCTCTTTCACATTCAACTTCTTCATAAAATGCTTTACTTTGTAAAACACTAGTGATTTGCTTCATACAGACACATCTATGTAAGAACATAAACCAAAAAATGTATTTCCTGAAGTCAGCCATAAATTGTTCTTTCCAGTCCTCCCAATTTGCTTATATCTGAATTAACATAAGACACAAAATTAATCCAGCACTGCAAACAGAGAAACATGGTCAGTAACAGCTATATAACACATTTGGCCTTAAGGATTCAGAAGACACTGGTCATGTTGAGTTTAGGTCATTTAAGACTAGCAGATTCATATACCCTACTATATTCCACAAGTTGACAATTATGTATTCAGAATCAATGAATTACATATTCAGATACTTAGCAAATAGGAGATTGTGAGATATATTTGCTTAATTTTCATCATTGCCATGTAGTGAGGAAATGACTTAAATCCTGTTCACATTAAAAGTACAGGGAAAACTCTCACTGATATATTATAAACCCAAATCCTGACCTCATTAAAAAGAACTCTTCCTTTAAAAGTTATACAGCTAGCAAGTTGTCTGCTGTCATACTGCTCCTTCTGAGAAATGTGGAAGAAGTTTGCATGCATCTATTTTGCACAAATTTACTTCGTTCCTTCCAGAGGAGGGATGCACTATATTCTGGTACTACCCCTTTCAATGAGCACAAACATAACCTCTCCAGAAGTGTGGGATGCCTGAAGAGATGTGCATGAGAAGATACTTCCATACCCAAGACAGACTGACTATTATTGTCAATACCTTAAGGGCTGTTCAGACCTTTCTCTGCTCTTTTCCACTACATTGTGTATTCAACGTACACATAAAAGTGTACATTGCTCTCCTTTTCATCCCTTCAAGATTTTCTTAGGTCATAAAGACTAAAAGATTACCTGACAAGTCACATAACTACTTTCACTAAGCTTTACGTGTAACTTGAGTGCTCTGTGTTGACCTTCCTTTGCAGTTAGTACTCCCCCAAACATAATTTTGAAGCTTTTTAATTTTTTTTGTTTTGATATAAGAGAACAAATGAAAACTGACTTAATGTACCTCCAGTGTATTTGTTGTTAACAGATTTCTCAGTAGATTGATAAACATTTTTTAAGAGAATATGAGATATTACAAAATAGATGATTTATATAAATTGCAAAGGAAATGCACAGATAGATGCATGTGTGTTTTAACCTCAATTAACCTTTTAAATCTGGTCATGGCATTTAAAGCATCCTAGGAGTTTCGCATAGTAATTTAAAATTGATTGAAGCTGTGCTTTTAGAAACTGATAACATTGCCATTGCAATAAGAATTTTTTAAAATTTCAATACAGTTTAAAATTCAGAGTTCAATATTAAAGATTTTAGTTCTACCTCTGTTAGTCTTCTTATTTCATATTGAGACTTATTCTTCAATAAAAAAAAAAATACTGGTTTTTTTTAGTAGATAAGACAGTGGGTGAACAGTGGTAAGGAAAGATGTGCCTTGAAATGTCATAAAACTGTTTTCAGTGTCTCCCTCAGCTCATAATGTAGACAAAACGAGACTGCTTTCACATGTACTGTAGAGAAATGTTTTATGAAGCAAATCACTACTGTTTTACGAAGTAAAGTACTTTATGAAGGAGTAGAATGTGAAAGAGCTGCATACATAAATATACATTATTTCTCATATGCAAGAAGACTCAAGAATTGCATATTATGGCCATGTGTATTCAGTGTGGAGAACTATTTAATGATGTAAAGTTAGATCTTACTATCTCTTTGGGGAAGGTAACATCATGAGATTAATAGCAACATTCTTTTGAGCATCTCTTTCAGTAATTCAGAATAAGCTCAGCCATTACTCTATTAACGTATTTTTACAATGGAATTTGCTCAAAAATATCAACAAAAATTATAACATTTCTGAAACAATGTTAAAATTTATAATGCTAACTTGAGTATAGTGATACCTCAGCAATTGTTAATAAAAGCGAACAATTAAAAAAATGAAAAGAAGAAAAATATAGAGAATTTTAAGAATATATTAACAAAAGAAATGGTCTTTGTCTGTTATGTTCTTAGTATGCTAACAATTTCCATAATGTGGACTTTTGGGGAATGAATGTCTCAGAACCAGAAGGATGTGCAAAGCAAAACCAATGCATTTTCATAGAAGTTAGGTAAATCAAATAGTCCCTCAGCACCAAGAAGATATGTTATTGTGGAATCTTGTCTGTGTTATATTCATCTGAACTTTAAGAAGCAGTATGTATGTTCGTGCATGTCTTCCTTTTGCTCCAGCCTCCCCATATGAGGCTTGACATCGCAGCACTGACCCAGAATGCACACAGATGCAGGATAGTATACATATATTTAACCAAGTTCAGTGCTATCTAGAGCTACTTTATAGAAGGAGATTATAGAACATAGGAGCTGTTAAGCAAACAAGATGGATCAGCATTATTGAATATAGCAACCTTTAGGCAAACATGATGGATCAGCACAATTTTCTTACTGGCCTTACAGTCAGTGTGATTTTCTTGAAGGTCACAGACCTGAGGGCCTTACATGTTTTGCAGTGCCATCAGACAGTGAGCAAAGCTGTTTATAATATCCAGTTTTCTGATGGCCCTGCAAGTGTACTGTGGAGATACACTTGATGTTTCCATCACTCTGGTGGTGCTAGGAGCATCCAGCCCAGTGAAACAATGAGGATGTGTTGGTGAGTATCTCTCACAGTTATTCACAAAGTCTTTTGGAAGATTTGGGAGTAATCCCAACAAGGTGATCTTGGAACTATATGAAGCATATAGGTGACACAGTGGGTTTAATGAACAGATAATTACAGCTAGTCTAACAAAATGGTTTCTCATCTATGTCTAGGAATACTTTAGCAATGCAAATTTTATCATGGTTTCTATAGAACCAGGATTTCTCCTCCTGAAACAACATACTAGAGAGCAACAGTCAGACTACATAGAAGCAACAGAGAAGTTATCTTAATGTATTTAGAACAGGACTAGATTCATCATTGCATTGTGCTTTATTAGTGGTAGGGTCAAACAAAAAGGCTTTGCTGCAGAAAAGTCACATCAGAGTTACATTAGAGTTAAATCAGGAATAACACTACTTTCAGTTACTGCTCATTTATAATAAGGTAACTAAATTTAAGAGTCTCTGCTGCTCAAGATCTTTATTATCATATGATTACTTCCACAAAAATGAAATATATCTTAATTTCAGATGATCAATCTATGTTTAGGGGTTTTATAGGTTTTATTCTCAAGTAATGCAAGTAAAATGAGGCTTCTTTATCACTGGGGACATAGCTCCTTGTGCTTGTGGATGAAATGGTGTAAAGGATCCAGGGCTGTCACGCAATGATGGTTTGAATGAAAAGTTTAAAAAAAAATTGTGTGGAAAAATGTCTCAGGGACACAAAAAGTATGATGTTTAAGAAATAACTTCAAATTAAAGCAAAATAAAGCTTCTTCTGCCAAATGAGTGACACTTGTCCAGTCTACTAGATTTTTTAATTAACTGGGAACATGAAGGAAGCTCCCTCTGAGGGATTCAAGCTTAGAGGCATTGTGGCTACTTCCTTTTACAGAGAGTATAAAACGAACAATGCATTTGTCAAGCTCATAAAGTAAGTTGGATAAGCAGAAAATATATATGACTAATAATGGAAGAAATTACTCATAATGAGGTGTTGTGATTTAAGACCATCCAGCAACCCAGAACCACGCAGCTGTTCGTTCACTTCCCTCCTTCTAACCCCCCCCCTCCCCCCCCCTCACTCCCCTGACCTTCCTCCCTGCGCTTCTGGAGGGATGGGGAGGAGAATAGAAAGAATGTAACTCCCACAGGTTGAGATAAGAACAGTCCAGTAGTTAAGGTATAACACAAACCACTGATGCTACCAGCAATAATAATAATGATAAGGGAAATAACAAGGGAAGAGAATACAACTGCTCAACACCCGCTGACCAATACCCAGCCCAACCCAATCAGTGCTCTAGCCCTTCCAGGTAACTGCCCCCAGTTTATATACTGGGCATGATGTGCTGTGATATGGAATACTTTTTTGGCTAGTTTGGGTCAGGTGTCCTGTCTCTGTTTCCTTCCAGCTTCCCCTCCTCCCTGGCAGAGCGTGAGACTCAGAAAGTCCTTGGTCAGAGTAATCATTACTGAGCAACAACTAAAAACATCGGTATTATCAGTGCTGTTCCCAGGCTGAAAGTCAAAACCACAGCACTGCACCGGCTACTAAAAAGGAGAATGATGAGTGCTACTGCTGAACCCAGGACATGAGGGAAGAGTGTCTTTCAAACGTGGGAGAGGGAAGGGTTAGAAAAAGTCAAAATTCATGTTCTTAATACACTGGAGGGTAGAAAAGGATTCAGACTTTGTAGTATCCAAATTCTCTAAAATCCCTTTCAAAATTTGCAGGTCTATAGTATTTTCAACAGAGTTTTGTAAACATTTTTAGTAGGATTCAGAAACCTAGGAAACTTATTCATTACAAAATATATCAAATAGCTCTGTAGATGATCTGGCTCCCTCCTAACAGTCCAGTGCTGTTCCCCACACCACTGAGCTGGACAAACATGACAGAATAAACCACACTTCTAGCAGCATTAGTTTTTAATCTGTTGCAATTTGAGGGGATTATGCTGGATAAACACATACAAACAAAAAGCACAGCTCCCTCACTAGGACATTTCTTTCTCCTCTGTTACCCTATGCACTTGACAGAGCTTGCTGGCCAAAAAATTGTGAGTTTAAAAAACTCCCAAACAACTACAACAACAAGAAGCAACAAACAAAATAAGCAGTCAGCCATTTCACTTGCCACAGTTTTGGCAACCCATTTGTTCCCTTGAGAAAAATCCCCCATATCTGGAGTTCATATTTTCAGCGCTTTCTGAAAAATGGACTTCTTTTAAACCATTGATAGATCTAAGCACCTAAACTGCTAATCTGATCAAGATTATTAAACTTGAAATATTCAATTCTCAGTGAGTGAAGGATTGAAAAGTAAGCCCTTTCTCAGATGAGATGTTTCTTCCAGTAGCAAATGCATGAGTAATCCTTAGGGCACTGTGGTTCTTTAGATGAACAGATGACAATATCAGTGTAAGATGTGTCTGCGGTTAAACCATGACAGCAAGGACTGCAAGACCAGATGCAGTCAAGAACAGAGGGCTCATGTTAACAATGGAGTCAATCAACAAAGTCAATCAAGGACAGAGTGTACACGATAAAAAGATTACAAGGCTTGTTTTGCTCTTTGCTTATCTCTTTTTCTTTTTTTTAACTTCAGCTCACATATGCACCAACTATTAAATGTTAACTGAAATATATTTATTAAAGCAAATGTTGCTCTGGATCCCAGTCACAGCCCTCCCCCTCTCTCCCCCCCTCTCCCCCACCACAAAAAAAGAAAATATTGGAAATCAAGCTGATATTTTAATGTAAAATATTCTTTTCAACTATACTCTAGAGACAAATATTCCCCTTACAAGCATACAAATTGGATTATAAACAATTTCAGTGGGGCACTTCAGTGAACAGAAAATATCTTTGTAGTGTGTGATGAATCCGTTCATTAATAGTCTCTTAGCTGAGCTAAAAAGATGCAGGGAATTGCTAGAGTTGCAAGAAAAAAGAAGAGTTTCACTCTCATATTAACATTAAAGACTTTGTGAATGCACACACTTTATATTTGTGTGCTTTAAAGACCAAAAACTGAAATTTATTTTTCTCTCATCCCTGAAGAACGCCAAATCATTACAGGGCACTCAATGTCTACATGTTGGAAACTTGATCAGAGTTCTAATCTCTCTTTTGTTTCCAAACTGAAGGAAAGCTCTTGAAGAGCAACACACTTTGAATGAAAAGTTAAATAGGATGTTCTGAGTAGTAAGTCAAAAACAAATACCCCTGTCCAGGAGGCCATGCTAAGTGTATGAGTAGCCCTTTCACTCCACCTTTCAGTGCTTATGGAAATTAGATATAAATAAACTGCATCAGTATATCAACAAATAAAAAACAGTGCAACAGCTAATGCTCTTGAGAATGACTATAATCCTCTCTACAACTTCTATTGCTTGTAGAAAGTGAGACAACAATTGTTTTACAAGGAAAATAAAAAATCTGAACATCAGTAGATTGTTTTAGTTTTGTAGAAGGCTTGCATTTACATGTGGATCTGGTGCAACCCAGACAAGGATTGGTGGGATTAACTCAAGGGTTTTCTTTCCATTACTATGGTAAGTAAGCAATAATACTGCAGTTTTACTAAATGTCACCTCTACTCTGTAGTAGTTGGAGAATGAGTAGTGTCTAGTAGGAAGTTTTTTAAAATAAAGATGAAATAACGTGAGTTATTCATACTTCGTGAATTTGACATTTTCACTGTTTTTAGTAACTGGACACATTCACTTCCAAATGAACAAGTGAGGAAGATCTCACTTCCCAAACTCAGAAGACTCATTAAATAAAATGCACATAAACTGCATGAGAGCAAATGAAGCTTTTATAGTAAGGAAAACCTGTCAAATCTTCTAGTTTTGGGGGATTTAAGGAGTTTTGTATCTTTAGGCATGATAATATTTTGATGTGGTATTTGTAGTTTTTGTATTACATTATCATTTATCAATCAAGAAACTGCTTTACTGTCCTAATGATATCCAAAAAAGGGATAGATAAATAAATAAATCATTTATGTGACATAATTCCCTGCCTAAAGGTTGTCTTTCTCTGCTTTTCCTCAGGACTGTTGCTAAATTCCTCTGCTAAAGACAACTTACCCTGAGCAGTTTCTTGAGAATTTTACAGTTTAGTTTCTATGAGAAAATGTTGTACCTTTAAAAAAAATCCCGTAGCTCCATAGTAAAGCAGCTCATGCAGGATAAAGTAACCCTTATCCTAAAGATAGATGTCACATCAGCGATTGTATATTTCTTCTGTGGGGATTACATTTGCATGGGAATTCCTGAGTAACTTCATAATCTGGGCTTTCTGTGGCTCCGTACACAACATAGACTGCAACAGCTGAAGTCTTAACACCCTGGGCTTGCAAGTTGATGCTAACTATTGTGTGGGCTAGAGTAACAAAGAATGGTTTCTTAACAAAAATTCCTAGTCCTTCACTATGACTCACTTTTTTGTTTGCTTTTATTTCCTTCCTTCAAGCATAGGCAGTATACTCTATATTTTTATTTAAGTGGAAAAGAAAAAATTTGAGTCTGACTTTGTTAAAAAAGGAACTACATAACCCTTGCCCAGTGCTTAAAGGTCTGAAGATGAGGAATGTAATAGGAATTGACATAATATGTCACCAAGATAAAGGCAAGAGCATAGAGGTTTGGAAGAACATTAAAGATATGTTCACAAATATCCCACATACAGCCATATCCCACAAAGAAACTATGCACATAACAAAGGACAATGATGAATTAATAGAACTTGATTACACAGGAAACTTCTTGTAGCCTCATTAAAATAACCTTTTTTTCATTGATGCCATACCTTAAAAAAATAAAGTCCCCTCCAATTTTCCCATTCATTTACTTATTATGTACATATTTAGAAAATAATAAGCAAAATCAGATTTGGCTAAGATTAAAAAAGAAAGATCTGACTAACAGTTTTTATCCAGTTCAGCAACCAGGTCAGGAAGTTCCTACCTACCAGGCATTTGAGAAAATGTTATGCAATTCCAGAAAATTTCTTCAGGATTATGTGAGTTCACAATTCTGTCTTTCCAAATTTTTGGTGGGAATTAGACCCCAATTGCCATGAAAGTGGTACCCCTGCACAACTCAGGAAAAAACGGAATGTTACAGAGTCTTTTTTCAGCAATAGAAATGTTCATTTGAGACTGCTTCTTGCTGGAAGCAGTTTAGCTTAAAAAGGAATGGTTTCAAGCATGTGCCAACATCTTTTCTTGTAAAAGCCTTCAGTTTCATAATCATATAATTTAAACTTGAACAAGGGTCCAAAAGCTTTTAGGGGCTTATGCAAATTGAACAAAATAATCTAGTGCTTGTCCATTATTAAATCACATCATTAACAACAATTTTACATACACAGATTTAAATCAAGTAAACAAGATAATACTACATTTTACAGGAAGCACTTAAAGACCATTCAAATCCCAAGAAATGAAGAATTAACAGGATTAACAAGTCTTTTGGAATCCCAAAGAACAAACGTATCAGCTTCAGCAATATGAAAGCATCTGGTAGTGAGAAAATAAAAGTTCAATGTCAAAGTGTTCTCTCACCCTGGCAGGTGAGAATGGAAATTGTTGAATGAAGACAGAATAGATATTCCTGAATTCATTTTTTTTCAATGAGTTTAAAAAAAACCCAACAAAACTAACACCAAAAAACCCCAAAAAACAGCAAAGCAATAAAACACCACACACCAAAAAAAAAAAAAAAAAAGAAACATCAATGGAATCAAACAAAAAAACAACAGAAAAAAAAAATCATTTGAAGTGACAGAGGTTTTTGCAGATCTGAATAGATCTCTGCAAATTAAAGTATTTGGAGAAAACACAGATAAAAAGTGTGTAACCTCACTTATACACATTAAAAAAAATCAGTGACTTTGCCTACAATACAGAGGCAATGCATGAACAGGTAAAAGAGCTATTGAAAAATTCATTCCTCTAAAATGGTAGTGCAATTAAACACCTTTAAACAAGAGGATACAGACTTCTATTATGTTTACAACTTATCACCTGAACAAGCTTGGAATAATTTAGGCACCTGATTTTGAGCATTTCATTTAAATTTAATAGCAATAGTGAGAGAACAATAGCTTACTGTACTGAGCGTGTCATGTCAAGACATTTTGGGATAGTTTTGTTTAATTTATTTGTGCTTTGGGACTTGTTTTTGTTTTTCAGAGTGGAGATGGGATAGGGTCAGGACAAGGGACTCAGGAGTAATGTGAAGTGTATAGGCTAAACACATGTCATTCAGTAAAATTTACAAACAACACAGATCCAAAGCCCAGATTTTTACCTTGTACTTTCAAGTTCGGAGGCTTTTTCTCGAAGCACTCCTTGAAAGTTCAGGTTTTAATTTCAGCAAATATTGGAAGCATAAGTTAGGAGACTCTGAGCAACAAGTAAACTAATTATTGATTTTCCCCCTTCAGATAGTAAGCTCATTCAAAGAAAATAAATAATCCTCTTTAAATTTTGCTCTAAGAACCTCTAGGAATACTTAGATAAAATAACTTTATAAATAGGTGCCCATTGAGAATTTATTTGCATTTCAGTGTAACTGGGCCTGATGGAGGTACGAACAGTGCTCTTCTACAACCAAACATTTTGCTGAAGAGCTGCTACCCATGCAGTTTTGAAATGTTGCTGTATGATTAAGGTCTCACATGTTTTATGATCAATTGTACTGTTTAGTACTTAAAACCAATTAGTCCATTTACTTTATTCAAGGTGATGCTAATGACTTGAAAGTGCATTTTTTGTCACAGTGACACCTCACTGTCCTAGAGACAATTTGCTTGTACCAGATGTTTAGCTCTGCTTATTAATCTATGCCTAAATATATTTCAAGGACTGCAAGATATTCTTCCAATCTTTTTCTTCTTCAAAAAGCCATCTGCATTTTTCCCTGCCTCCCCCATCACCTTCCCTGTGTTATTCATAATGGATATAATCACTGAAGCCCTAAACTCAGCCTTTACTATTACTCAGATTCAGACTTATGCTTACATATCCTGCTCTTTAAGTCTTGATTATGAAGAAAATCAATAGTTTATTACAGGAACAATTTTTCATCTGTGTCACCTTCAAATTGTACCTCATAGTATTCTAATATACAGAGTTATTTCCTGTCACCTTCATTTATTAGTGAACAGGTCTTAAATTAGGGAGGAAAGGTTCAGTGAAAGTAACGGTGCCACTTGCAAATTTCATCTGACTTCCTATTTTCAACTAAAAACCTTACCGTATTTGTCAAAGCAATGAGAACTGAAGCCTAACAGTACCCCTCTGTTGTGTTAAGGCCACTTCAAATATACCATAAGTTACTGAATACCCACTGACCAGCGTCACAGTGTAGGCAATGGAAGAACTTCACTGAGGTGAGGAGAACTATGAGATAAAAACACCCAACACAAAATTAGCCAACCAACCAACCAAAAAAGTCCCACCCCCCCCACCCCCAAATCCCCAAAACAACAACAAGAAAACACAAGCAAAAACAACAAAAAAAATCAGAACAACATGACAAAAAAACCAACAAACACAACCCCAAAAAAGTTTAGAACTGTTTCAGCCTAGTGCTGTTTCACACCAAACAAATCAAGTTGTAGTTGACTTCATGAGTTTGCTACTAATGCAGCAGAGGGTAATTTGACATGAGATAATTAGAGATGTTGTTTCTGACTGGTCCTTCTAGCAGTCACCTAACGGGTAACAAGCATGATGAATTAAGGTATCTTTCACTGTGTCTAAGGAAGAAGTACTAAAACCTGAGTAACTTGACTGCTAAATAATTTTTTAACCCCTCTTTATTTCTCTTGGCTTTTCAAAGAGGCACCCTGAGGCATAAAACTTTTTCCATGTTATCCAAATACTACAAGAGGGCAAGGAATTATTTTCCCCATGGACCTCTTGCTCAACTTACTATTCTGCCATATGATTTCAGAGGCAGGCCAAAGCACAAGAAGAGCAAAGAGCGGCTTAGGACAGTCACACCATCCACACCATGCCCCTGTAAAAAACGTGAGGGAAAAAATGTGATTCCTTAAGCTGCCTCCTGTTTTAAAACCTGCTACAGCAAGCAGCTAAAAGGAAGGACCGTGGTACCATGGCCAGAATAGGTGGGCATTTCCAAAAACAGGAGCAGAAGGTTCCCTTATCCAAGACCATGCCAGCAGCCCTGGGCCACAGAAGTGTCCTCCACCTACTTTCCTGGCAGCAACTTCACCTTTAGCTTAGGCAGCAGCAAGCTCTTCTTGCACTAGTTGTAGTCCCTATGTAGGGGGTTTAAATTAGGAGATCCTCTAAATCAGGAGATTTTTAAATCAAGGAGATCCTCTCATGGATCTTTTGATTACTCATCAGGGTAAGCAGGAGAGAGGGGTAGGAAAGTTCCAGATAACATGAGAGCAGCAGTACCACAGAAGAGAGAAAAACCCTTTAAGTTTCCTTTTCTCCAAAATTATTCTAAACCTCATCAGATACTTCACACATATCCTAAACTCCTGCTGACCTCTTCTTTCTGTTCCCTTTAGCAGGAATAGGGACTGTTCAGCCCAGTTTTGCTTACAGTGCCTGAACACCTGCGAAGTGCTTGATGGACAAACTACACAGGATTTCAATGGCAAGGTGGCTACTACGGTATCCTAACTTGAAAATTACATTTGTTTTGCAGGATTTATTTGGGAGTTGGTGAGTCTCGACAAGTGCATCATTTGCTCCTTTCGTTTTGGAATAATAAGCAGTTACACCAACATATAATTCTCCATTTATGAATCTACTATACTCACAGAAAATATGATAACAGACATATATCCTCCTCTTTTCCCTCAACTTGGAGTCTGTTCCACAAGGCAATAAGATTTCTGTACCTTCCAGGTTACTATACTAAAGCCTTCTATACAGTAACCAAGACTACAAAACTGCAGTATTTTAGGAAGAATGAATATGGTGATGCTAGAATGTGAATCTTTGCTTTGTACTGCACTGGGATTGGAAGTAAGAAAAGATTAGAAGAGATAAATTAATTCTACTCATGCCTAAAAAACTCACAACCTGAGAAGAAATCCAGAACGAGGGGTTTCTTGAATTGGTTTGCATAAGAGAGCTGCAATGGTAAAATGACATAGTTGAATAGAATAGACAGAACTGATCAGACAGCTAAGAAAAGCGATTTCAGCTAAACCATTCATACACATTACCCCAGAATATGAAGTTCAATAAAAGAAAAATTAAATTTCTTCTAGTGTTGACAGCAGAAAAACTATTTTTCATGAGCAAGAACTGATGAAATAACATGAGCAAGCGGCTGCTGGATTATTTTGGCAAATGTGTTTATCTCCAAATAACTGCAACTTAAATGAATATGTACCAGAGCTGACAGGATGAAAATCCCATTGCATGGTGATTGCCCAGTTTCTGAGGACTTTATGCACTGTGGTGGAATTAAACCAAAACTGCACAAAAGTTTTCCCAAAGTAGAATGGTCCCTTTTCTAATGAAAATCTGAGCTTTTTATTTTTCAAGTAGGTGTTGAAATGTGAGTGGAGTGTCCTGGTTTGAGCTCTTGCCTGCAATTTGTTCTCACTCAGCCCGATTCTGAGAAAGACCTTTCATACCTTATCACATAGATTCACTCAGGACAACAGTTTAAACCTGCGTCTTCATAGCAGCTGAAGGCCCTAACCAGCAAGTCATAGAGTATGAAATAGTTTGTCTCTTAAATGTTTGGTATTTGGTTCACAGCTAATTTATACAGTGGTGCGTAATCAATTGTTCCTCAACAATTAAAGACAAAAATATCTTCAGGAAGCTATGTCTCATTTAAATAAACAAAAATACCCATCCAGAATGACAGTTCTGTTTCACAGATCATTTATGAGTAACTCCTGATTTTGTACTTAAGATTCCATTAATAATTTATTAGACAATTGGATAAAAATTTATCATTGTTAGAGTCTAATAGTCAAAAGCTTGTGTATCATGTCTGTAGCAGTTGTTAATAATTTCTTAACCCCTTATAAAGCCTTTACAAACACAATACTAATAATAACAAAATTACTAAGGCAACGGTACACTCAGTTATGTTTGCTAAATTTGCTACCCTGTCTACTGGCTGTCCATCTTGCATGGTTTTAATACCATTTCTCAAATAAAGCTATGAAGATTTTTCTATTGATGAAAAGCAACTTAGGCTTTCAGGAAACCACTTCATACAGAGTTTCTCAGCCGAATAGTTTCTTAGCCGAATAGTTGCTTATTCCATGATTGCTCAAAGTCTGAGTATTTGCAAAATTTTAGGCAAAAAATTGTTGTCAAAAAATATTTAAACAATGAACTATGTGATCTTTAATATCAAAGGATTTCCATGTTTATGCAGAGATTCAATTGTAAACTACCTCTGTTTTGTCAGCTTTCCATACATTCCCCAGCAGCAATTACAGAAAGGAAAAAGAACAAGTGACTGAGAATGTCACAAGCTCACAGACACCTGGTAATTTATGTGTGATATCTTCCTTTCTGAGCACATTATTTATATTATCTTTCCAATGATTTTTGTCTGGGCTCTTAAATTTTGTAGGGTATATGAGGCTAAAGATTATTTTGGTAGACTAAATAGATAAATTGGAAAACAAATAAACAGGGGAATATAAAGTTAAAAAATGCAGAGATTAAGAGAGACAAGGTTACTGAAACAAAGGATGTCAAGGGAAGAATTACAGTCCAGACAGCAGCTCCAAAGTAGTTTCTAAAACCTTCTGTCTTATTAGCAAATATACCACAACTCCCAGCAGCTTCTAGCTTTGTAAAGCTAAAAGGTGTCACATTCAAGGAACGAGATGCATATTCTCTGTAGACTAAGAAAATGATACACCCACTGCAATTTCCTCCCATATGAGCAATTTCGGAGCAGGGTTACCATTTCACAGAAACTTTGTGTGTACTCAGCTCTCTGAACCTCTCATCCCACAGACAATAAGTACTGTTTGAAGACAAACAGAGAGTACATTTGTCATCAGATTTAAAAGGAACTGCCTCATCTGTGCATGGAGCAGCATGTCAAATGGATTATTGTGAAGAAGATGGAAAATGGGAGGAAAAGAAACAAGAGTTTGAGTTAATCTGGGGTTAAGATGGCTACAACACGCAGATTTTCACTCTACCTTCCACACCGTAACTGAGAAGGTCACATACTAATGAACAACAGATATCTACTTTTACAACATTGACTGCTAGCTAGAACCCTAGTGTGACTACTGCAAGGCTGTCTCCAGCTTCTGAAGAAAAATGTGTCCACTCTTTGAATAGCTAAAGTAGAAAAAATTGTTCATTTTCAATGCTGAACAGTGTTCTGAACTTCCTGTGGGTGGGAGGGGGGGGGAGGGGGGGGGGGGGGGGGGGGGGGGGGGGGGGGGGGGGGGGGGGGGGGGGGGGGAGGGGGGGGG
>JBCJKH010064409.1:0-31583 GCA_039877255.1 Loriculus beryllinus
TGCCAGGGATGGAGCATTCACAACTTCCTTGGGCAACCCATTCCAGTGCCTCACCACCCTCACAGTAAAGAATTTCTCCCTTATATCCAATCTAAACTTCCCCTGTTTAAGTTTTAACCTGTTACCCCTTGTCCTGTCACTACAGTCCCTAACGAAGGGTCCCTCCCCAGCATCCCTATAGGTCCCTTCAGATACTGGAAGGCTGCTATGAGATCCTCGAGCCATGAACTGCTAGAGGCTGGGAGGAATTGCTGCTTACTTGCCCTGTCTGCAATCCCCTCCATCCTCACCCTGTGCTGGACACTGATTCTCGGGTTTAGATGGACCATTGCTCTGACCCAGCTTAGCAGCTCTTGTGCCCCCAGGAGGTGGCCCCACTGCTGTGCCTGCCCCTTAGTGCTCCCAAGGCAAATCCTCAGCTCTGCCTAGCACCTTGCATCCTTCAGCTGGGCCCTGGCTGCACAAAGCTTGTGTTGCCTGTAGCAACAGCAGCTTCCAGACAGGCTGGGCCCTGCCTCTGCTCCTCCAGCTTTATGTGTCTTCCAGTTCTAGCAGAATTCCCCCGGAGTGAAATACAGGATGGATGTTAGCATACAGCTCAGAACTGGAGCCATATGGCAGTCTTCCAGCTATAGGTGACTTGTACCTAGAAGGACTTTCACCTCTGGCAAGCCCCGAACCTGGCGTTTCAGAGTGGTGCTAATGCTTTGGTGCTGCCGCCTATTGACGCTCCTGTGCAGTCTTGGCTTGATAACCAGTTTATCTTGATAACCTCAGCGGCAGCAACAGAAAGTTCTTGGTTGGGATCCCAATGTAACCGTCTGGTTTCTAGTGGATCTCAAAACTATGTCAGGCCCCTCTGAAAGGTGTGAATAGATGCTGGTTTTAACCAGGCTTCCCTCTGTGTTCTGGTATGGGGCTGCTGTTCACACCAGACTTGTGTTTGCAGCTGCCTTCTTACTCTGGGATCTTTTGTTACCTGAAAGATGAGATTTTTGGAAAATGTGACTACCGGGTAAGCTTTTAGTACTTTCCTTCAATGTAGTTGAATATCTGACAATGTGGCTTGCGAGAGCTGAGGCAGAGCAAAACAAGAACTGAGGCAAAGCAAGGGTTGAAAGCGGAGCTGAGGAGGAAAAATGCTGTATGCTGTAAGCTAGAAGCTGGTTGAGAGAAGTCAGTCAATGTGTTGTATCTGTTCCTCTGTGCCGTGTACAGATGTCACAGGGGTGGCATTTAATGACTTGGAGGGGAAAAACAAAAAGGGTAGGTAGGCAGTTCTAGAACAGAGCTGCCACACGCTGTAAAGTTATTTAGGCTAAACAAGGCCAGAAGTGTTCAAAACAAACCTGATGCCTGGGAGAGGTGAGGTTCTGTGTCCATGACTGCCAGCACAGGGGGAGAAATATCACACGTGTAAGATCAAGGATTCGGTGGGGATTCTAAAAATCCTTCTCCCCACATGGAAGGGGATGAGTCTATCAGAGAAGCCTTATCAGGGCACAGTGAGACAGCCAGCTCCTGCCTGCCCGGCTCCAGAGCGCTGCCAGCTCACATCTGCAAACCAGGAGGGAGGGAGGGAGGAAGGGAGGGAGAGGCAGGGCACTGCTGCACCCTCAGCGTGGTGGAAGACGGAAAAGGAACACTTCCATGGACAGTAATGTGTAATGGAAAGAGAAGAGCCTCCAGTAGCAATGCGGCTCGGTCACTAATTCCAGTGATGTCATGTGCTGTAATGTGTGCTCCGTGCCGGGTAGGCAGCCTGCAGTGGTGTTGTCCCATGTTGGGCTGTAACCAGAGGAAGGGACTGAAATCCTGCACTTCAGGGATCTGGGTATAAAATGTAGATCATGTACATAACCCCATAGATGTACACAGTTCTGTAGGGGCTGAATCCACAAACGCCCAAGTTTGCATCGGTAGGTTTTGCTCCCCCAAACTGTCCATCCTGCTAGGGAGGATGTGGAGAGCCCCCAAAAGGATGTCTGCAAGTCCCACCTGCCTGATATAGTCAAAGGAGAGTTGCTGAGAACAGTAAGGTCAGTTAGGACCCTGGCTCTTGGCTGCAGTACCTAGAACTGCCTGCAAAACTCCCTCCTGGACTGGTGTTTGGGGTTTCTTAGAAGAAAGTCTATTCCTGCCTTTGCTGTTAGACAGGCACACTTGAGTGTGTGGGTCAGTCTGGTGATCCCAGATCCTGCTGGCAGCTGCTCCTCTGTGCCAATTTCTCCCCACTCGCACCCAAATCTAGACAGCTATTTGTGGGCTGCTGGCTTTGCTGGGCAGCACAGTGCCCAAAAGTTCTTGTCTGTTGCCCAGAGAAGCTGTGGCTGCCCCATCCCTTGCACTGTTCAAGGCCAGGCTGGACAGGGCTTGGAGCAACCTGCTGTAGTGGAAGGTGTCCCTGCCCATGGCAGGGGGTTGGAACTGGATGAGCTTTAAAGTCCCTTCCAACCCAAACCATTCCATGATTCTGTGAGTATCCTGAGCAAGGGAAGTTAGTAAAAAAAACGAGGCTTCACACCACCCCGGCCTCTCCAGGAGACAGGAGTGTTGGTAAGAAGGGGCACTGGAGCTCTGTAGCCCAGCCCCCTTTGGTAAATAAGACTGTCTGGGCACTCAGTCACATCGCTGTGGCTTTGCACAGCTGAGCCCTGAGAACCATCAAGGATGGAGATCCCACCACCTGCTCCAGCACTGCACTGGCCTCCTAATGAAAAAGCTCTTCCTGATGGATGGTGATGCCCTCCTCCACTGGCACTTCATTAATCAGCTCTGTTTGCCAGGTTTCCCCAGCAGGACAGAAGCAGGACAAGCAGGGCTGAGGAAAGCGCTTGCTCCACATTTTGTGGCACTGCTCTTGGCAAGTACGAGGGTAAAACCAGGGGTACATGAGGGAGGATGCTGGCAGAGAGCATGGGCAGGGAGGCTGCAGCGCATGTGGGGAGAGCAAAGTGACGTGTGACAGGAGGGAGTCAGCGGGGGTTTCCAGGGCGCATGCTGGGAGGTCTTGGAGCTGGAGCTGCTGCTTCAAAACAAGACTCTTGAGCAGGATCCCTTTTGTCTTTCCGTCCTTCCCTTTGCCCTGGCTGTTTATTTGGCAGTGTTGCTGCTGGGCGCATGGCTCCAGCTGCTCTTGCAGCGAGGGGTTTTGGAAGACAGAGATCTGCTCCTGTCCATTAGGAAAGCCTTCCTGCACTCCTCTCCTTTGACAAAAGCACTGCTTGCAATAGCTCAGCCTCTCTGACCAGTTGCTTTAGGAGAGGAAAAGTGTTAAAAAGGAAGTGACAGGAGAAGGAAAGCTCTCTTAATTTCCCACCCTAGGCCCATATGGGTGGGACTAAAATTCCATGGGTGTGATGGGAGGATGACACCCATGGGAGTCACGGGTGTGCCAGGGAGGATGCAGCCAGGTTACTGGTGGGAGAGGAGATGTTAAAAGCGCAGAGAGCCCAGAGTTGCAGGTAGGTCACAGGACAAAACTGATGCTGGACACAGCAAGGCAGGAGAGGGGAACGAATTTCATTTGGTCTGCTCCCAGGCAAGGAAGGCAAATGAGTAATGGAGGCCTGGAGGAGAGGCAGCAGAGAAAACGCAATAGGCAGACTCCCAGTCAAGAGTAGCAAAGCTGGTTACTGTCAGTGAGTCCAAGATGTTTCTGAAGTGTGGACTGAGCCATGCCCCAGAACCAAGGGAAGGGCTGCAGCAACCCACTGGAGCCTATCCACATCCTGCCACAGAGCTCAGTGCAGGGCAGTGCTGGGCATCTCCTTTAATTCAAACCTTTAATTCAAACCTCGCTTATCCTTTGCTGGTGGCTCAGCTGGGATCTTAGAGGCTGCTTTATGCAAATGCCAAGCTCAGCTGCACAGGGGAAGTCCTGGGGGAATGGGTCTTGAGCACGCAGGCAGCAAGGTAACACAGGTGTTCACGTCTGTAAGTGTTGATGTGTGCAGTCTCATCCCAGCGGGGTGAGGGACCATGCCAGTGCTTCTCGCAACATTGCCCTGGGGTTGAGATCAGGGTCAGGGGGGAAAGACTGTAGGAAAAGACCTAAAACAGGGGGCAGGAAACAAGACCCGGGGCTGCTTTGTGAACAACAAAGGAGAAAGCCAGCAGCAAGCCAAGCATCATATTTGAGAGGCTGGCTGCCTCCACACATCCTCCTCTGCCCTCTGGCTCGCCATTGTCCGGTGTCAGCTCTTCGTAGGCGACTGCTGACGGAGCAGGGGCATGGCTGCCTTTGGAGGGAGGCTCGAGTGAGGACAACGAGGGGGGTTTCGGGGGTGCAGAAGGAAAGTAATGCCCTTTTTAAGAGGGGCAGCGCTGTGGAAAGCATAAAAGCTATGCACGTATTACTAGTAATTAATAAACTAACGAAAAAGCAGCAGCCATGGCACAGTGGGTTGGCGCTGGGCTGGTTGATGATGGGAAAGGGTGCCCGGCGGGACTTCGGCTTGCGGTGCTGGAGAAGAATCCCCCCCTCCAGGCTCGCTGCTCCCGGTCCACGCACGCCGGATTCCCGCTGGACCCGGCCGCGCTGCCCGCCCGTGCCCCATCCCTTTGTCTGGGCAGCCCCGAAACCCGCCGGACCGGACGCTGCTTCCCCCCATCCCCGGGCGAGGAGGGGCGGGGGCCGGGCCGGGCCGGGCGAGGGAAGGGAGGTTTTCGCCTTGTCCCCTCCTCTGCTCGCTCCGCCCGGGGCCGGGCGGCGGGGCGCGGGGCCGGTCGGGGGGAGCGTCTCTCCGGCCCCGCCGCATCCCCGCCGCAGCGGAAGCCGCACCCCCGCCGCCCTGGCCGCCCGGGCGCAGCCCCCGGCGCATCCCGCCCCCCCGGCGGGGCCCTGATTGGCGCCGGAGGCTTCGGCTCCCCCCCCCCGCGACCCGCTCCCCGTCCCGCCGCCGCCATGAACCCGCTCTTGGGCCCCAACCTCTTCCTTCTGCCGCAGGAGCAGCAGGGGCTGCCGGGCCCCGAGCTGCCGCCGTCGCCCGCCGGCCGCCCCGCCGAGCCCCTCGGGGGGGAGCTGGCAGCCCCGGCACCCGCCGCTCCCTTTCCCGCGCCGCCCGCCGCCATGGCCCTCCGCAACGACTTGGGCTCCAACATCAGCGTCCTGAAGACGCTGAACCTGCGGTTCCGATGCTTCCTGGCCAAGGTCCATGAGCTGGAGCGGCGCAACCGGCAGCTGGAGAAGCAGCTGCAGCAGGCGCTGGAGGAGGGCGGCGGGAGCCGGGGCCGCGGACCCCCGCGCCGCGACCAGGCGGTGCAGACCGGCTTTATCGGCCCCATCCGCTCCCTGGGGCTGGGGCTGGGGCTCGGGCTGGGGCCGGCCCGGGCGCTGGGTTCCCCCGGCTGCCGCCCCGGCGCGCCCGCCCAACCATCTCCCTTCCCGACCGCTTCCCGCTTCATGCCCGGCACCATCTGGTCCTTCTCGCAAGCCCGGCGGCTAGGCCCGGGGCCGGAGACCACCCTGGTGCAAGGGCCGGGGGTCTCCTGGGTCCACCCCGACGGGGTGGGAGTTCAGATCGACACCATCACCCCTGAGATCCGGGCGCTCTACAACGTGCTGGCCAAGGTGAAGAGGGAGCGCGACGAGTACAAGCGCAGGTGAGAAAGGGCAGCGAGAGCGAGGGTCCCGAGCTGCAGCCCCCGAGGGACCAGAACCATCGCCGGGGAGGCTGCGGGGCTCTCCCCAGCGGGCGCCGGTGCGGGGGAAGCAGGCTGAGGGGAGAGTCAGCCGTGGCTTGGCTTCCCGGGAGAGCAGGCTCCAGGCAGCGAGAGGTGGGGTCCTATGGCAAAACAGACCTGAAAACATGTATCTATGCCCGGGTCTCTTCACTTTCCTCCGGGTGTTTGAACCCTGTCGGGATGGTCGCTGAGCCTTTTTCCATCTTACCAACCCTGTGCGAGGGGCTAGAAATGCCTTTCTAAGCAGGGAAGAAATATCATGACTCCAGGAGCTCTCGTTTTAGAAGGGAATGGGATCTGGAAACACTAGTGAAGGAAGCAGATGGAAAGTAGGTGAGGAAGGTGAATGTGCAGCAGTGAGCGGGTTTGGGTTGGAAGAGGCTGCTGGAGAAGGCTTTGGATACATAGGAAGGTGCCAAGAAGCCCCTCAGCAGGGTGGCTCCTCCAGGCCCTTTCTACCCCCAGTGCTCTCCCAGGCAGTGCTTCAGCAGCAATGAGCTGTGTGGGAGCACCCCACTCCTCAGGGGCTTTCCTCCTGACCCAAAATAGCTGTGGCTTGGCACGTGCCTCGGAAAAGGGCGAAGCAGAATGCAAAGCTAATCTCTTGGCCGGTTCTTCTTTCCCGTGCCGGGCAGCCGCCACTCTCACATCACTTTTGTTTCAACCCACTTTCCGAAGCTGCTTCCAGATCCACATGTAGGATGAGATCAGGCAGGGGCTGGAGTTGCTGGGTTAGGGTGCGGGGCAGAGTGAGACCATTGCTGGTGACTACCCAAGTGACTGCTCTTTCAGAAGAGAAGTCACCTTAGAATGCTTTAGGAGCAAGTTGAAAGTAACCGATTATGTACCCAAAGGAGTGGTGTGCTCTACCTGTAGGAGCTGTGCTGCTGACCTGTGCTTCACAGCCATGGGCTTTGGTGCCAAGATCAAGGCCAGGGGTCCATGATGACATCTTATGTCTGTGGCTCTATAAGGCTTTGGCTGAGCAGACTTGCCTGTCGGACTCTCCAAAGGCACTGAACAAGGCACGTGGAAAGGAAGAGTTGGCATCTCTTCTCTCCCACCAATTGCTGCATGTACCTAAAGCCTTCTACTGTTAAGCCAGGGGTCAGGCTCCCTCTCCAGGGGCAGGCAGCTCTTCTTGCCTTGTGTTTTCAGAGAGCTGGAGCTTTTTGTCCAAGAGGCCTCAAGACTTAAAGCTGGAGGAGACCAAGTTGGGTTTGTTGGTGCTGCTCTGAGAGAGAGGAGAGCTTTTTGGAGTTGTCCCGCTCTGGCAGGTGGGCTTTGGGAAGGCTGCAGGGGGGTGATGGATGGAGCAGGGATGCTGGGGGCAGGCAGCGGTGCACCACAAGCTGCTGCGGGCCAATGTTGTTGGTAGGATCTATTTTTGGACCATGTTACCAGGAGCTGGGGAAAAGCAGACCCCACCCCCAGACCCTTTCCAGCACTGGGAACTTTCTGATGGGTGCAGCCAGGTCCCAAACAGGGAATGCAAGAGGAGGATCCCATTTCCACACACTTCCCCATCCTGAGAGCTGACACCGGGGAGCAGAGACTTCCTGGCCATGACTGGCTCTGACCTGGGACAGGGTGGCTGGTGTTATCCCTTTTCCACCTGCCTGGGAGCAGAGGGAAGAGGCTGTGTTAACACAGGATATCCGTTTTGTTGGCCTGTGGCTTGGGTGCTTGAGCTTGTGCTTCAGGGCAGTGTTGCCACCATGCACCTCACAGCACTCGGAGTGGTGTCACAGAGGTGCTTCTCTTTGCATATGCAGGGCCTGGAATTCAAGTCTGGGATCTAGGAGATGTGCAGGGGCAATAAGGTGGGACAAGAAGAGGTGCAGCAGCAGGAGAAAGGCTCACAGGAGCCATACTTGGGAGGAGCGGACTGAGGCTGGGTGGCTTGGGCAAAAGGTGCCTGTGAGTGTCATATAGGCCTGCCAAGCGCTGGGGATCTGAAAGTCTCATCAGGTTTGTGCTGTCTGCTACACCTGTATTCTCAAGTAGTTTCTATCTTGGGTGCTACAAGGACATGCTGGAGGTGTGGGGCGAGTAATGTTATGGCACAGTGTGTAAGTCGCAGGATGGTTTGGGTTGGAAGGGACCTTTGAAGATAATCTAATCCAGCCCCCTGCCATGGGGTTTCACTAGATCAGGTTGCTCAAAGCCCTGACCTTGAACATTTCCTATGATGGGGCATTCACAACTTCTGTGGGCACCCTGCTCCAGTGTCTCACCACCCTCATCATAAAAAAAACTTATTTTTGTCCCATCTAAATTTACCATTTCAGTTTAAAACCATTGCCCCTTCTCCTGTCACTACAGGCCCTGGTAGGAACTCTCTCTCCATCTTTCTGATAAGCCTTCTTTATACATTGAGAGGCTGCAAGAAGGTCTCATTGATGTATTTACCCTCCAAGGAGGTGCACCAAGCTGCAGGGCATTCACCCATAAGATGAAGCTCAAACATAGTCTAGACATGGCCAGAGGGGGAAACTTCAAGCTTCAGCTTCAAGCCCCAAATTCAAGTTTCAAACATTCAAGCTTCAAGCGTGCCCCGCGGCACCGGCAGTGAGGCACCCCAATGCCTTTTGCAGCAAACAGGGGTTTAAAGATGGGGGGGTGTCTCTTTTAAGTGAAACTCTTGAGAGGACACACCTGAGGGCATAGGTAGTGGCCGTATGGACAGCACTGCATCTTGTCACATCCCCTGCTTTGGGAGGCTTGCCCTGTAGCTAGCAAGAAGATGGCTGGGTATGTCTGCTGCTGGGACCCTCCTGCTCTCACTCTCTGCCTTCTCCCAGTGTTTCAGCCTTCAGGCAGGTTGTTGCAGTCTCGCAGCAGTGCAGGAAGGATGTGTGTCTCCCCTCGGCATGGGCTGGTGGCCGTGGGGTTGTGTGGGTTGCTCCTTGCTTCCAGCCAGCAGCGACCTGGCAGCGCTGGGCAGCACAGTGGGTGCAGTGCTGCAGGCAGGTTATTATTAGGAGTGGTGCATTGCAGGAGAGAGCAGGGAAGAAGGAGCCAGGCAGGAGACAAGCGGGAGAGAGGTTTGGAACGGGTGGACGTGCAGATTCAGCACTGGTGGGGTGAATCGCTGCTGCTTCCCGCCTTTAAATCGGCGTTTATCTGATCTGTGCTTGTGTGAAATGAATTCTTCCAAGGATTAGCAGCTGTGCTTTACTTCCCCAGTCAGTGCGGGCTGTACAGAGACCCGGAGGGAGGCGGGGACCAAAACAGAGAGGAAGTGCCACGCTGGGAAAGATGGTAAAAATTATTTCTTACAATGGAAGACGTTTTTCTCCCTGGGGAGCGAGGCCTTGTTTGAATGGTTCCCATATAAGGGCAGTTCTAGGTTTTATCTTTCTTCTTCCTTCTCTCTTCATCTCCTTTTCCCCCAAAGGGATGGGAGCCCCCTTTGACTGCCCTTCTGTAGCTGCAGTGTGGAGCCAACACCAACAAGAGGACTGCATACTTTGCCTTTGAGTTAGGAGCAGGGTTGCCAGCCTTAACAGCTTAGAAATTCATAAGCTGGGACTCTCCTACATTATCAGCTGTGGGATACCCCGAGACACAACAAGTGGGAAGGCTTTTCATGCACTCTCTGGTCTCCTAGACCTTAGGATTTATTTTTCGGGCTTGGTGTCAATAAGCTAGAGCACAGATATTTCACATCCTTGTGCAGGGTCACGGTGCCTGTTTTGGTGCTTACAAGCATAAAATAGAACCCAGAGATCACAGCACAAGGCAGGGCCCAGCTTTAGTTGCTTTCCCAGAGAAATCCCACTTTATTGGAGAAGCCTGGCTCTCCCAGAAGAGCTGGGAGCCGGGTGAGAATGCAGCAGCCCTGCCCTGTGCCACATTGCAGCGCACACGCCAAACTGTCTGCTCTATGAGATAGTCATTTAGCAAAGAGCAGTACAGCCTGGTGGCCTCCCAGCAGATGATGGACTGGGCCAACACCGCAGCATAGGCCAAAATGATGATCTCACACAGCTGAAATACAATAATTGCTAGGTGATGTATATAGCAAGGCCGGGCACCTTGAAGCTCAGTCTTTTGCAGAGCCTCGTACAGTGCCCGCCGGCCAACCTGGCACAAACTGGGACAGTTCATCCTGCTCCCTTGTAGGATGGAACAGTGTTCTTTAATCCAACCTGTTATGCAGCAGTACAGTTGAGGGGACTTGTGCCCTGTTCTGGGTAGTGTGGCCTGGCGCAGGGCAGCCCTCTGCATTGGTACAGGCAGGAGAGCAGCCCTTCATTTTGGTGCACGTCATGCTGCAGCATGGCCTTGGTATTAGGTTGGGGTTTGTACTTCTGAACAGCCCAAACTGCAACACTGCAGCCATGCAAATGTGGCCCCAGATATGACGGAGATGGGGGCAACTCTGCTATATCTGCAGTCCTGTTATTGAGTGTCAGAGCTGAACCTAATATGACCCCAGGCTGAGGGGCTTAGGGCGAAGATAGAGAGGCTGGTGGGGTGTGTTGGGCCATGGGCCAGCCCCAGGGTGGCAGGGCATGCAGAGCAGCTGCTGCATGCAGCCTGTGGTTGGTGTCCCCAGCTCCCCCCATTGCAGAGCAGGCAGCCGTTGGCCAGCCCCCAGCAGGAACAGTGGAGAGCTGGTGGGGCAGGGTTTGCGGCCGGGAGGGGGGCCGATGGGCTTGGCAGCTGCCGTCCTCTGCAAACAGGCAGTGATGCATTCCTGGGCACGTTCTCCTTCCCGTCATCACCCCCTCTTGGATAGCTTTGGGGTGAGCAGCTGCCGCTCCCTCCTCTCTCTTTGGCAAGGCTGATGGGATCTGACCAGTGTGTTTGTCTCCCTAGATGGGAAGAGGAGTACACAGTGCGTGTCCAGCTGCAGGACCGGGTGACTGAGCTGCAGGAGGTGAGCATCACTGTCCCCCTCTTTCCCCTGCACCCCAGCTGCCCTGTGCTGATGCTGATTTGCACATCTCCCTTTGCCCGGCACAGGAAGCCCAGGAGGCTGAAGCCTGCCAGGAGGAGCTGGCCATGAAGGTGGAGCAGCTCAAGGCAGAGCTTGTTGTCTTCAAAGGATTGATGAGCAATGTGAGTCCTTAACCCCTCTCCAACCCAGCAGCAGTGTCCTACCCAAGCAGTGGAGCTGCAGAGAAAAGCAGTTCCTTGGTGGGGCATGTCCAGCACAGTGGTATTCTGGCAGGGTTGGTCCAGGGTGCAGTGAGCAAAATGGGGATTCAGATGGAGTGCTACATACAGCACAGGGGATAGTGTGGAGATTGCTGTTTGCCTTGCCTAATGCTCCTCCTTTGTCTCCCTCCCGCTGTGCTGTGGGTTCAGAACATCACGGAGCTGGACACCAAGATCCAGGAGAAGGCCATGAAGGTGGACATGGACATCTGCCGGCGCATTGACATCACTGCCAAGCTGTGCGACGTGGCACAGCAGCGAAACTGTGAGGACATGATCAAGATGTTTCAGGTGAGAAGCGTCTGCTGCTGCCCCAGGCTCAGCCACTGGCTCTGGGGAGGAGAGTTCCTGAAGGAGGTAGAAGAGACAACACCAGCCCCCTGCTAGGGGAGACACTTGGTCACCCTTGCTCCTTGCAGTCCCTTGCTCTCTGTCTATCTTGAGAGGACCAGGTGAAAGGGCACAGAGAGGAGGTGGAAAGCTCCAGATGTTGCTTTGGGCACCGAGAGTCCCCTCAACCTCTTGCTGTCCTGTTGCTCTGGGCCCGGGGATCCCGCAGTGGTAGGGGAGCAGCTGCAGGAGGGAGATGAGTTGCTTGAGTGTCTGTCTCTAACTCCATCTCTCTCCTTCCCCTTCCCCTCTCCGTCATCTTCTCTCTGTCTCTCTTCTCTGTCCCTGTCTCTTTTCACTTTCTGGATGTTGCTGCCTTTCTGTCTCGCTCTCTTTGTCCTTACAGAAGCAATTGGTTAGTTCCATTCAGTTGGGAAAGTGTACAAATTTTAAACTTTGTGTAAATAAGGTCGGACTGTAAATGCTGACATATGTCACCTTCTTCAGACTCCTGTCTTTTTTCCTGTTTCTTTCACTGTGTTTCCCTGTTTCTGTATGGGGCTGGTGGGTGATTTGAGTTTTTCTGCAGTAAAGCCACATTGTTGTTTTCTCATCAGATTCATAGATCCCATCTTTAGTTGCTTAGTTTTAATTTTAGGAAGTGCTAAAACCATGTTTTATCCATTGCACCATCTTTAACCTGATCATAATGAGCCCATCTCTCTCTTTCTCTCTTGCTTTTCTTCCTTCCTTTCTCTCTTTCTTTCTCTCTTTCCCTTTCTGTCCCTCCGCCATTCCTTTTCCCTCCATCTCCTCCTGACTGCCTGCTCCCGACCTCGGACCCGGCCTCGTTTCTGTAGTCTCTGCACTTGTCTCCCGTTAAGGTCCCAGCCTCGGTGGGGCGGAAGCGGGAGCGCAAGCAGGTCAGCGACGAAGACACCTCACTGTCGGAGAGCGATGCCTCCCGAAAACCTGAAGAGGAAGAGGAGGACGAGACCACGGCCATGAGTATCAATGAGGAAATGCAGAGGATGCTGAACCAGCTGTGAGTGTGGCTCTTCCGCACCTCTGCCACCGGTGCAGAGCCAGGCTCCAGCACCAGGCTCCCTGCTGCTGCCTGGGATGGGGAGGGCAGGGAGGGCTGGGGCTCCCCTCACAGGGGAGTGTGAGATGGGAAATGCTGCTGCAGGGTGCCTGTACCCTGTGCTCTGCAGCACAGTGGGACTAACCACATAGGAGACCTGAGCCCACCCATGCTGTGGGTGGAAACTGGTCCAGCTCCTTTCCTCTTGCCCCTTCCCACCTTCTGGGGGTCCGTGCCTGAATTTTCCAGGGCTCCTGACCAGCCTTTTCCCGTTCCACTGTTGGGGTTTGGGCACACTTGAGCTCACCCTGGCCAGACCAGGGCTGCAGCCCTGCCTGTTATCGGGGACAAGGCTTTCAGCACTGATGCAGCCTTCTGGCTTCTGGGGTTTTCCTGCTGTGTGCTGATACGCTGTTCCCTTGCCCCCAGGAGGGAATATGACTTTGAGGATGACTGTGACAGCCTCACGTGGGAGGAGACAGAAGAAACGCTGCTCCTCTGGGAGGACTTCTCCGGATATGCCATTGCAGCCGCAGAGGTGCAGGGGGAGGTAACAGTGGTGTCAGGTCCCCTCAGTGAATCAGCCTTGGGTTGGGACACTCGGTCCTCCCTGAGCCTGGGAAGATGCTCCCTCAAAGACCAGACTTCAGAGCCTCCATCCCTTGCAGGCCTGTACAGATGCTTCCTCTCTACATCCCATCTTCTCTACATGAATACGTTGCTGCATCCTTGTAGAAGTCTCCTTGTTAGACAGACTGGGGATGTGCAGCAAGAAAGATGTGCTGAGGGCATGTCCCACATGTGGGGAGAGCCACAGCCCTTCCAGTAGAGAAAACCTCCTCTGGCTGGGCTGCTCACTGGTGGGCTCTCCAGCCCACTGCCCACTGTGCAGCATCTCTGCCCAAACAGAGGCATCAATGTCTGGCCAAATTCCTCTCCATTTCACATCTTCAAGCCTCAGCACTCTCTCTCTATGGAATGTATTGCACTTGGGGGTGGTCTGTGCTCTCCAAAGCTTCTGGGCAATGGCTGGGCTTGTTCTGGTCTGACGTGCTCACTGCCCAGTGTGGCAAGTCCTGGGTCTCCTTACCCTGTGTTGGCAGAACTGGCTAGTGCCTCATTTATACTACACTGCTTATGTTTTCCCAGTGCTGCCAGTTCTTTCTCTGATATCTCTCTCTCTTGCCTTGGTTCCTCATGTTGGATGCCTCCTTGCCTCTAAATATGCCATCTCCTCCCTCCGACAGCAAGACGACAGCCTGGAGAAGGTGATCAAAGACACAGAGTCGCTGTTCAAGAGCCGTGAGAAGGAGTACCAGGAAACCATTGACCAAATAGAGGTAGGAGGAAGTGGGGATGGCATGGCACAGATGTGGGTGGAATGAAGTGGATCTCCAGGGAGGGAGACACCATGCTGGAGCTGGTGTTTGGTGATGGGGAGCAGCAGCTTTGGGTCTGGCCATGCCCCCTGCCCTGCACAGCACTGTGCTTTGGGCTTATCTCTGCACCATTTCCCTTGTGCAGTTGGAGCTGGCCACAGCCAAGAATGATATGAACCGCCACCTGCATGAGTACATGGAGATGTGCAGCATGAAGCGAGGTTTGGATGTGCAGATGGAGACTTGCCGGCGGCTCATCACCCAGTCTGGGGACCGGTGAGCTTCGCGGGAGGGCTGGGATACCTGTGCTCTGGGCAAGGACTGGAGCTGGGGTGGTGGCGAGTGGGAGCTCCATGGGGTAGTACTTGTGCCCTGCCCTGGTGTGGCACAGAGCACAGTTCCAAGGGGCTGTTGGGTTCCTGGTGACCAGCCTTCACACAGGTCGTGGTGCCACCTCTGCAGAAGGTGGGCTGTGAACAGGAGTCAGTTTTGGTGGGTGAAGCCATCTCATCTCTATCACCCCAGCTGGTGAGAGGAGCTGCTGTTGTGCAGGGACATCATATAAGTCCCCGCAGGCATGTGGAGCCAGGGTGGCTCCAGGCAGGGGCCCTCTGGTGGGCTTTCACTGACCCCTGTTCTCACATGCCTTGGCAGGGTCCTCCTCTGGGCAGACCCCTCCAGCACCAGCTCTGCTTCATGCTCTGGACCTCACTGCTGGTGTCCTCTGGGACACCCTCACCTCTAAGGATTCCCACAGACCCACACACTCCCCACAGGAGTGAAAGAGATGCTAAAGCTTCTCTTGTCCTTGCTCTGGTGCCCCTCGCTCACAGCGAGCTGGGTCCTTTCCCTCCCTCTGGTCAGTGCTGTGACTGTTGCCCTTTACTCTTCTCCACAGAAAGTCTCCTGCCTTCACCCCAGCCTCCAACAGCGAGTCAGCCCCGAATGAGGAGAGTGAGGAGTCTGACCGTGACCCTCCCAGTGACGCTTCCATCAGATAATGAGGGGAGGCCGTGCTCTGTCGGACACCCTTCCTGGTACAGGGGTGCCTGAGCCATGCCTGAGAGAGACTGTCAGGGCCATGGAGCTGCTGGTAAATGTCTGTCGCCCAGGCTCACTCCCGTTCTGGGGAGCTTGGCAGATCCCGCACCCCCCTGCCACCAGATATCTCGCAAATGGGAATAGCTAGATAGACCTGAGGGCCCTTGGTGGGGCTGCTCAGCCTCCAGCCCCTTCTCTATTCCCTTTCCCTGCTTCGGTTAAACCACGGTTTGGGCAGGGAGGCTCCAAACCTGCCGCGGTGGCATTCGTCAGAACCTGTTCCCAGGTTCCTCCAGACCCACCTCCTCCGTCCTGGTACGCTTTGTCCTGCCCCCTGCCCTCCCTGCCCTCCATGGAGCCGAACAAGAGCCGTATCTTCCTGCAGACTGGACCTGACACTGGTGCCAACTGGACCGAGCCTGGGACGCTCTCTGTCCTTGCTGCTGGCCGGGTGCCTGGCTGGTCCCCATGCCGAGCCGAGCACCCCAATCTCCCCTCCCCGCCTCCTCCAGGGCGGGGGCTGAGCCCCGCTCACGGTGCACTTTGCTTTGCCGCACGTTGGTGGTGCGCTCACGTCTGTGTTACAGGGACAAGGGGTCATTAAATGGGACAGTTTCCTTTTCTACAGCTTGGCTGGGTGTGGGCTTTCCTTGTTGTGCGTGGTTTGAGGTTGGGGTTGTCCTCCACCGGACCCCCAAGCCCATGTCAGTGGGGGCTTCCCGTGGGACATTCCTGTCCTTTGGGTGTGCTAGATGAGACAAGATCCCTGTTCTGGGAGCCACTGGCTCTTGATGTAGTGTGTAGCACTGGTGCTCCATTGGGTGCCTTATTCTTAACCTGTATCATCACTGATGCTGAGGCTGTGGGATTGAAAATGAAGCTGAATGTAGCTCACAACTTGTGGACCTTCCTGTCCCAGTACTTGGTCTCCTCTGCCACACCAGGGTATCAATCCCAGAGCATCTTCTTGCTTACCCTCAACCCCACATCCAACTTCTGTGTAACCACAATGGGAGTTCTCCTGTCCCACTTCTGGCATTTGCCTGGCTGGGCCTTGCACGTTCTCCTCTGGTGATGGGAGGCTGGGGTCTGGCAGGGTGGCAGGAGTGGGTGAGAAGCTGCCGGGAGGCAGTGCTCTGCAGGGCTGTTTGCTGACCTGGGCTATACAGCCAAGGCAGGCAACACTCCAGAGAGAAAAGCTTCTCTCGAGGTCCTGAAGGGAAGAGAAAGTAGATGACAGTGGAGTTTTTGGATCATCTCTAAGATTAGATAAGAAAGGTAAAATGAGGGCTGAGGGATGCAAGAGTTTTATCTCTGTAGGTTTGACGTGCACTTTGAGCTGCAAGCACAGGCACATCCTCACACTGCAGTGCAGAGGGTTGGTGTTTGGGCAGGGTGAGGTTGTCTGCCTGTGCCTGCAAGACGTGTTAAGGCATGTGCTGGCATTTCAGCGTGGGCTAAGCTGGCTGGTTACAGCCCCACCGCGGTGAGGCAGGAGACATGAGGAAACCTCCAGGGCAGGGTGCAGCTCCTGAGCAAAGGGCCTGCTGTGTGTGGGCTCCGACTCACAAGTGCCATCTTCACCTCTCAGGGGAGCCATGGGAGCAACAGGATAGCAGCAGAAGTGCACTCCCTGCCCCAGCTGTGAGAGATGGTGGAAGGTGAGGGCCTCTGCCCACCCTGAGACAGGGTCTTCATCACTTCACCCCTCCTCCATGCCCCCTTACCAACTGTTTCTGCTTCTTTCCCTCTTCCCTTTTTCTTCCTAAAGGAGCTAAAGCCAGAGGAAATACTGTAATCTGGCCTTTTCTTTCAAGTGGTGGTGCCTCATGCACAGTAGATCAGAGATTGCATTCTGTCCTGTCTAAAGGGTCTTCTGGTTCATGCAAATCCCCTTTCCAGTACATGTCTTTGCAGCATTTTCTCTTCTTTCTCTGCTGTGGAGATCTCTGTGAGTGTCTGGCTAAGCCTGCCTTCCCCTGTGCATAGCCCATGATGTGTACCTTGGCCTCTCTGTACTGCTTAAGAAACCCACAGGACTGTAAAGC
This sequence comes from Loriculus beryllinus, assembly GCA_039877255.1. Lineage (NCBI taxonomy): Eukaryota > Metazoa > Chordata > Aves > Psittaciformes > Psittacidae > Loriculus > Loriculus beryllinus. The sequence continues at coordinate 16,737 of JBCJKH010064409.1, forward strand.
ATGTTCCCTGAGAGATTCCAAGTGTGAGGCACAGAAGGACTGACTGGTGCTGCCAAGACACATGCGAACCCCAGTCCCACACTGCTCATCAGAGCTTCATTTGCAGTGAAGCTGAGACCTACTCCACCCATGTTTTCTCTGTATTATCAGCAATAGGCTCAGTTTCCCCACCAGTGTGACAGCCCCTGACATCTCACTGGCAGGGCATGCAATGCTGATCCTTTGCCTCAGCAATTTCTCAGCATGAGAAGCATAGCCCAAAGCCTCCAGTATTAGCCAGACCATCTCTCCTCCATCTACCTGTCCATCAGTGGTGACCCCATATCTTTGATGCAGGATATGAGGAGATGTGAGCCTTCCATCTGTTCTCTGTGAGCTTCTCTTCATTCCTGGAGGAGTATCTAGCCTGCTTTTCTCCACCAGGAGCCCTGCTGGGAACCATGGAGCTAAGAACTGCTCAGCACTGTGTTACTTCTCACATCCCTAACCTCATCCCTTTTCCAGGATGCTTCTTGGCAAGCTCTGTGCAGGAAGCGATATCAGAAGAAACTGTCTAGCAGAGATGCAGGTCATGGCTGCTTGATCTTGCTGAACACCTCCTGGTCTGCGTTCATCTCACAGGCAATAGTTGTATCTCATTTCCCCTTAGGCTCCAGCACATTCAAAAATGTTTGTTTGGCCTAGGCTTTCTGAAAGGCTTGGTTGCAGGGGCCATGGATGGAGTGGGCCTTTTCCTGTTCTTGATAAAGATGGTAAATTGATGAACTTTGGAGGAGTAGGACAGTTACTCTTTCCAGCTGACTGTGCTCACCTATGAGTGTGCTGCGGCTGTGTCTAATATGGTCCTTAGTGCACCAGCACAGACGCTGGCACGCAGGGTACTAAGTCCTGTCTTACTTGGCTTATGTACATTAATGTTTACTGCCCAAGTACAGTCCAAGCATTGATGTCTTAGTGAATGGGGTTCAATGGCAGGATGCATCCAGGCCATCCCTCTGTCAGCATCCGTCTTTGGACTATGGCTGCTGCCGTTGACCTCCATGAACATTTGTCCAAGACCATCTTTAAAGAATTATGTCTCTCTGGACTGTCAGTGAGGTCTTCCCACTGAATATTCAGGCAGGGTGATTCAGATTCCCCACCCTACAGAAGTCCATGTTCGTGGAGACCTACTCAAGCAGTCTGGAGCCATGCTAATAATTGTTCTGGCTTCTCCCTCCACAGCACCTGGACCATTGTGTCTGGATGAGGATGACCACAACTTCCATATCAGCAATGGGAGTGGCACAAAAACCCCTCCCTTGAGGCAAGAGCTGTCCCTGGGCTGGACAGACCCACTTGTGAGCATCCTACCTCTGCAAGGCGCTGAGGGAGACAAACAGCCTTTGAGCTGGGGGTGAAAGACGCAGTTTGCTGCCATGGCCAATGTGCTCCATGCCCCCTGTGCTGAGATCAGCCTCTTGGCAACGGATGTCAGACTGTGCCAGGCATTTTGCAGAAGTGAGCCCTGGCTCCCTGCTGATCCCGTGGATGCAGAATGGCCTTCCCTGCCCCTTCACTATCTATGGTGAGATAGCTTTGAGACCAGGCCCACTGAGACTGTAGACGAAAATTATCAGATCTTCTCACAGAGGAGATGGGAAGCATCACGCTGTTTACACCTCATCATGTGGATGTGGAATGTTCTCAGTGGCTGTAGAAAGGGTTCAGTCAGACTAACTACTAAGTAGCCCAGATCTCATTCCCGGTATTGAGCAAGCGTGCTCCCTGCCTTCACTCAGTCTTGGATCCCATGTATTTTAGATCATATTGCAGAACTATAAGAATCTGACTTGTCCATCCACTCAAATAAGGTCCTGTATTTTCCACCCAGCACCTTTCCGCTGAAGATGCTGTCCCACATGACTCAGTTTTGTGTGAGTTAGCTTTTCCCTGTTCCAGGATTCCTTAGCTGAACCTAAATGTGATGCTGACAGCCTCTGCTGGAGCAACTTTTGCTTCCCTGGTAAATTGTTTATTATTCTGTTTATCCAGTTTCTTAACCAAGAGGTAGGAGAGATCAGAGCTGCATAGAAAGTTGTTCTTATTTCTAGCTTTGAGCTGCAAGATTGGCTTTCCTAAGCCTTGTACCTCTGCTACAAAGCTTCATTTGTTCTCAAGAAGGCCATATTCTTTATGGTTTGTGCTGTCTCAGGTACCTGTGGCACAGAGTGTCCCAGAACTTGCGCATGATGAAAGATGTCAAATACTCTGGTTACAGGCAAGAAGCTCTCCTTTTGAGAGGTCAGAATTAACACAGAACACAGTGGAGTGTTGTGTCCTTGGAGGGGCACCTGGATGAGGCATGGACAGGCCTCAGAAAACAGTCGGCAAGCCTCTATGCATGGTAAATAATACTGGGAGCAGTAGTAAGACAGCATGGAGAGCTGGGCATGCTGCAGACAGCTTTAAGGAAGCCCAGTCACCGTGGAAAATCCTCTTACGAGATTGTGAGAGGTGTTTCAGGTGTGAATTTTCTGAATGTTTGGACACTTTCTCTTAAGATGGGAAGAAGGAGAGGATGCTGCAGATCCTCTGGCAGCAGGGGTTACAGATTTCCAGCTTGGAGAACAGCTGTAAGAGCTGGGAAAAGGAGTTCAAGCAGCCACCAAGAGGCATCACCATCATGTCGGACAGTAGACAGGAAGAGGCAGCGTTTTCGCCTTCAACAGCAGACTGCATCTGGAGAAGGTGGAAATGGAAGTTCTCAGGGTAGGAGCAAATGTGAGTAATTGGTATTTTTAATGTTCACAGCCACATCACAGAAGTACCAGCTCACCAGTCTGACTTGTTGGGTAAAGGTGGAATGGGCAAGAACAATGAATTGGGGTTGTAGCCTGTGGTAAAAATCACAGCTCCACAAATATGCTCTGACATACATTTGTGTCAAGGCATTGAAGGGTCTTTCATATACATCTGAATTCTTAAACAAAAGGTGGTGATTTATTTTCTAAGTGCCTCTCTGCTTTGTGTGAAAAGGGAAATTATGTTGTCATGGAAGTCTTTGGCTGGGGATACTGGAGAATATGCTGTGCTATGGAGTTGCTTATCAACTTAGAAATGATGGCATGCCCAAGTAAGGCAACGATGTCAGGTGTCCTTATGACAGATGACTACTGGGTTAGGATTGATGCTTGCCTAAAAGACAAGGGATCAACTGAGAAACAACTCAAGATATTGCCCAGGACAAAATGCCATAACAGAGTATTGTATGGTGTTATGTAGCCATTTCTTACAGTGAAGTTAAGGGAAGTATTGAAAAATGGAGATCTTTGGAAAGCGGAGAATTTTTCCAGTTATCCAAAAAGCTGTGATTTAGTCTGCATGAGAAGATAGCAGTCAGTAAACTATTTCTGGAGTAAGTGGCCATGTGCCAATAGTACTTAGAAACAAGCATAACTAATAAAAACAATAAAGGCTGACCCTACTTAGTAATAATAAACCTTGTAACAACAGCACCAAGTGTGGGTGGGGAAAAAAGGAATAGAGGGACAATAATTCAGCTGCCTGAAACAAGGTCTTCAGCTACTCATATCACCTCAAAGAAAAAACCTACAATAGCTGCATGTCTAAGGACACTAACAAGTCGTTATATTTAAAGAAAAATCAATCCCAGCAGTAATATAAAACTATTGACTTAGGTGAAACTGGAAAAAATATCAAAATGAGGCACAAAAAAGGGGAAGTACTCACCAGCTATGTCTGTTCTGTATTTGGCAAGAATGTGGTCAGAGGGGAATGATGAAGCACTTTGCAGGCCATTAGCAATTAAGGAGGACCCTTGACAGGATCTTCTCGGAATAAACCCTTCCACATTTCCAGGCACCTAGAGCGTGCAAATGCAGAGGTGCAGGGGGTGCTATAGGGTTGAAAAGGCTCCTCACAAAACCTGAGGCTGCTTGGGGTAAGTGATGCTGGGGAAAAAGCAGAGAGCTGTTGTTGTGCTCCTGCAAACAGTGTTTTGCAAAGCACTAACCCCAGTGGTGGTGAGAAAGCTTTGGCTGCTGCAATCCATGGTTTGCTGGTGTCAGTTTTTAAATGCATTGGGGAAGGCAGTTATAAAAAGACTGAGTGGATGGGTGAGCAAGTGACGTTGGTGATGGGTCTGACAGGCCACGTATGAAAACCAATGAGAAACCAGTGGAGGGGGAAGGAGGAGGGTGGAAATCATGAAGGAATGGGAAAAATCTGCACAGATTTACAGAGGGAGAAGGAATTGACAGACAAAACTGATACCTTTTTTGATGTGTGGAAATGATACAGGCTCAAAAGGAGTAAATATCTCAGTCCAAAATGCCAAGAAGCACTGAAATATATTTTTATGTAAAGTCAGAACATACATATATTTATATATATATAGCCAATGTTTAAGCTGTGCATAGATACCTCTAAGAGCAAAAAATACTAGCGACTAACCATGGAGGTACAACAGGAGGGCTGGAAAGACTTAGGGAGCAGGGCTTACAAGCACCCTCATGTGAGTTTTCAGCCAGATGCTGAAGCTGATGACATCTTCAAGCATTGGTGTGCTTTGCTGTGTTTTGCATCACAAATCAGAGTAGGTGAAGCAAAAACTCCTCACCATGATTCCAGGCTGGAGAAAAATGCTTTGAGAGGGAAAATTTTAGTTATTTTGCTCCTTAAAAACATAAAAGACGAGCAAGCATTTTTGCCCAGTGCATAAAGTTACTTCATGATGACGGGCTAGACGGCAGTTTAGTCAGGCTGAGAAAGGCATATTATAGGAGTCTGAGGAGATGGGGAAGCTGGAGGCCATGTGCATTCACTGAGATTTCAGTATCTGCTTGGGGTCCAGTGCCTAAACCAGCAACTTGGTAACTAAAAACCTGGAGATTACAAACTACCTATGGCTTTTTTCTGTCCAAAGACTTAAAGCAAGGCCAGAAAAAGGTTGCTCACTTTTTGGGGGGAGAGCTGCACACCTTTCCAATGTCAGTTGTCTCTGCCATTACATGTATTACTTTTCATTTAGCAACCTTGAATTTCACCCACCATTATAATAACCCAGTCACAAGATCCTTCTGCAGCTTTCCACAGGCTGTTTCAATGCTGAATGTCCTGCATCATTTTGCACAAACAAGCCTTGGCAGCCCGTGCTCTAAATTGTTCTGAAGGTGTTGAATGGAAATAACCCTGGGGCAGATGTCTTCAGACACTGTCCGCTTGCACCTTCTCAGTCACCGTCAGCCTTGCCACTTGTTTTCAGCCTGGAGAGGGTGTTTTCCCCTGTTCTGGGGCTGATGCAAGAAGTGAATTACTTATAGCACACATTTACCTATTCATCTATTTCACGCTGGAGACCACATCTGGATCTGGCAGCTGGTACTGAGAGTTTGCTGCCCTCCATGTTGTCAAGTTCTGATGCTTCAGTTTGCAGCAGTGGCTTTGTCTCATTGCTGCTGAGGAAAATCTCTTGCTGAGAATAACCCAAAAGCTCCTGTAATGGCAAAAGATCAGTTTTACTCTTCTGCCATGGCCTTATCTTCCCTAATCACTCCCATACAGCTTTTTGGCAGCTTTCTTGTCTCCTCCATGCTTTCCAAGATACCTTTGACAAAGGTTTTCATACTATCTTTTCTATTTGTCCCAGCTTCCTAAAAAGTCTGCCTTTTTTGGGCTCTTAAAGTGTAATTTGCTAGTATTTATGAGTTTTTCTTCTATATTCATTTGACTACAGCTTTTTGACAGCTGCCTTTTAAAATCATACGCAGAATAACCCAGTACTACTTGTTCCTTCTAGGAACATTTAATTGAGAATAACTCCCTCAAGAAGATGATATTTCTATAGTAAGGTAATATTAAGTTAGCTGTCCTGTAGTAGGGAATTACATTCAGCTCCGAAAGGTAGGTAGCTTGTTTTTGATGAAGTGCTGTGAGTCCTGCCAGTGCCCACAGGGGCGTTTGAGTACCCAGAATTTAAGTCATGAACCTGCATTTTGCGAACGGTATCTGATACAAAGGAGCTTGGAACATTATCAAGATGTTTTTCTTATACAGCTGTGCAATATATTCCTTGTGTCACAGTCTGTCCTAACAGAGACCTGTATCTCTCCTTCCTTGCACAGGTCATGTCAACTGCTTTGCTCAAAGACTCATTTAATTCAGAAGTGGACAGAGTATGTTTTAAATGTCCAAGACTTCTTTTGCTGTCCTTTTACAGTCACCCTTTTGTTACATTTTGGTGCAATTTTCATTACCTGGCATCTTGAGAAGAAGGTGGTCTGAGGACAACTAGCTGTTTCTTGGGGGAGCAATGCATATATGGTAGTGTGTAAAAATGCCAATGGACTGTAATGCGTCTAAACATTCAAAGGTACTATAAAAGGGAATGTTTGTTCCTGTAACACCACTGCTAATTGCTGCAGCATCACTTGAATTTCTTCTGTCTTATGAAAAACAGAAAACAAAAGGTGCAGCTTGCCACCCCTAGAAATAGCTGGCTGCCCATCGGAGACATTGTCCCTTGGATCAGCCAGAGAGCTTTGTGACAGCACAGCCCTGCAAAGGCTTAACTCACCTCCCAGGCACATCCCTCTCCTCTTCCAGGGGCCAAGCACCGGTGCAGTGATCCCTGGTGCCTGGCCTATGGAAGAAGGGCTTTTGACCAGGATCCATGTCTTTCTGTACCTTCCCTTTGCGAGGTGTTCATAAACCAGGATGGACTCTGTCTTGTCGCAGCTGCTCCTGAAGCTGGTTTGTCCGAGCAGGGTGGCACAATTGCTTTTAGTTCCCTTGCTGAGCAAGAGCCTCTTTATGTCTGCCTGAGTGCCAGCCTTCCCTCACCAAGCATTTCTACCAGTTTTCCTTAGAAATGTTTTCAGAACAAGCCTAGAGATCCCCTTCTTAGGAGAAAACTCTTCTCCAGTGAAAGCAGCAGCTGCCACAGCAGGTCTCCCATCTTCACCCAATGCTATCTGCAGTCATAGAGCTCAGTTTTTCAAATTAACAAAGAGAAGATTTTTAGGACAGGACTGCACATTCGTGGACAGTCTGGCCATTGAGCTAGCTTTTCCATCTGTCCTGAGGGGCCTTGCTGTGGTGCCATCTGCAGACACAGTGTCTGGATGTAAAATGAGGAGTTAAGGGAAGAGCTCTGCTTTTTTAGGAGCTTACATGAGAGAGGAAACCAAGTCCTCCAGGCAGTCCAAAGGCTGCCTGACTTCACTGTTTCAATACAAGAGCAACCATGATTCCTGGCTTGCCTCACATAGGTACCCTATCACTTTTCCAAGAATTTCAAGCAAGACTGTAAACCAGCTGAAACAGTACTTTAAAGCAAATTGAACCATTAACTAAGACCTTCCCAACAATTGTTGGTTTGGGAGCACATACTCTTCCTCCAACCCCCCTGGTTGTATGAATTTTCTCATTCTCACAGCAATTTGATCTCAGGTTTGATAGGGTTGTTAAATAACAAGAGTTCTTTAAGTGAAGTTTTAGGCAGCCTTATCTTGCTTAGGAAACAAACATAAGGCTTTTTTGCGGGAAAATGTGGCTCATTGAAATGCTCCTACTCTAAACCCAGTTCAAAATATCTTTGTTATACAGGGGAAAACAGGCAGCCCCCCAGCAAGGTGTTTAGTAGCCTGTCTGCACCTCCAGATTACTAAGCAAGGCGCTCCTTGGCATGCACACAAGTATGAAGGCAGTAGCACACAGCACATCCATTCAAAGCACCCAAGCACAGCAATCGAGGACACGATGGGACCAACCCAAGACTCATTTGTAAGCCCAAGAAGGCTGAAGGTTACACTCCTCCCCAGCAGAAACTGAATTCTACTGGGAGGGCTGCCTCTGGTTAGCCCTAGCATCAGGCAGCTCCCATTTAACTCCAGAGTTACCTAAAGCTCCTGCAGGGCCACTTACAGAGTAAGCTAGGTATTACTGCTGATCTAGGGCTAGCAAGCTGCTCAGAGCCCCAGCTCCTATAGAGAGGCAGGCTATTCTACCTTTTCCTCTTTGCAAAGCAGCTTTGAGTCATTGCCCTGTAGTCCAGTAAACATGTAATTTTTACACAGCCCAGCTGATGGAGATAAGCAGCTCTGGGAAACTATGTCCAACATAGCCTCATCCTGACAGTTTAAGTCCTCCAGCTTAAGTCTTTGCTCCAGGTCAGGTTCTAAAGTAGTTGGGGTCCAGGCAACAGCTCCAACCCTGCCTGCCAGGGAGAGGACAACACATCACAGCCGAGACAGTAAATTGAGCTGCTAAAAATGGAGCACCACATGATTTTATGCAGCACATCACTTATCTACCCTAGCGCCCACAGAACGCTCAGCCTCTGCCCAGCAGCGTTCGTGCTTCCCAGGGAAGGTTACACAGTCCCTGTCAAAGGGCTGACACTCACCTTGCAGAGATTTGCTGCTCAGGAGCTTAACTGCAACTGCCCCTCCTTGCGCATAGAATTAAGCCAGAATTAAGACCAGCTACCACCATGGTAACACTGGCTGCTGACACGTCCCCAGGCAGCCATTTCCTCTAGGACAAGCTGATTCATTTGAAGAGGTAAAAGCAAATGAGTAATCCTGCTTCTAGGATTTCTGCAAAAGCAGAGGGAAGGAAAAGAATTAATTCCTGTTTCTTGTGCCCCTTTGCCAAACCAAATGCAAAAAAAGAAAAAAAAGTAATGTGCTCAGCACTTCATTCTGCATACCTGCCTCAGACAAGCAAATAGAGCTAGAATGGAGCAGCAGAGCTGCCTTTCATTCTACCACACAGCAGCCTGATGAGCACTGCCCTGCACCACACCTTATTTTGGCTGAGGGGCAGAAGTCTTGCTCTCACATCTGGCAGAGGTAGCTCCACCAGTCTGCATACCACAGCTCTGCTCTCTGCAGTCCAGCACTCAGGGCCAATCGGAGCTTACTGCTCTTTCCACGTCAGGCAGGCCAGGTTGTGCCATGCCTATGCATTATCTAAGTTGTCCAAAGCAAATCTTAAGGCATTTGCTTGTCTCTGTTGCCTAGATTTACCACAGTGTCCATGCAGCACTGCTTCAAAGGAGCTGGCCCAGCCTTTGCAGCCAGGCTGGGAAAGCTCCTCTTAAAGCAAGCCTGGAGTTTGCTCATTTAACACCCTCATTCCCACTTTCTCCCATCTTCCACAGACAAACAAGGCATTTCAGATGGTGATCACTTTTATTGATGTAAGGTGGTACACAAACAGATCAGTTTCTATCAGCCTCTCCACCTCCCCCAGGCTCTGGGAGAAGTTGGAGGAGTGGGGGAGACAAGGGAACAGAACTGGCCTCTCACTGCAGGATGCAGAGCTAAGCGGTGGTGAAGAAGGGCAGGGGCTCCAACATGGGAGAATCCTGCTTCCCTAGGCAGCAGGGGGGCTGTGTGTTTGGCTCACTCCTTGGATTCCATGTGGACCATCAAGTCCACAACACGGTTGCTGTATCCATACTCATTATCATACCTGGGGACAACAAACAGAAGTGCTGTCAGGACTGATCCATTTCTTGAATGCCTTCTTCCTCCACTGTTCCCATTTCTCTGCCCCATCCTACACAACTGAACCAGGCAATTTCCCATCCAGTTCCAGGGAAGTTAGCAGTAGGCATCCCTTCCATGCTCCAGGAGGTGAAGGCAGTGTATTTTTGGATAACAAGCAGTCTCACTCCAGAGTGTTACACACCGGAGCCACCCTCCTTAGCAGGAGAGTCTTGTGCATTCATCACCACCCAGCAGTGATGAACAGGACATAAGCCTTGTCTGTGCCAGCCCCTATGCCCCGGTTTCCCCACACCACCCCCAGGCTCTGCCTACCAGGAAACCAGCTTGACGAAATGGTCATTCAGTGCAATGCCAGCACCCGCATCAAAAGTGGAGGAATGGCTGTCACCATTGAAGTCACAGGAGACAACCTGGAACAGAGGGAAGTTGTAACACATATTAATTGTTAACCACAGCCAGAAGCAGAAGTTACCAAATTAGGATCCCTGCAAGGTTGGTGCCATCAGAAAAATGATGTAAGTACCAGTAACTGCAGGACAAGACATGAGGAGTTACTTACCTGGTCCTCTGTGTATGCCAGGATGCCCTTCAGGGGCCCTTCAGCAGCAGCCTTCACTACCCTCTTAATGTCATCATACTTAGCCTGGGAAGAGACAAATTTAAGATGGTCAGATCCTAAATCACAGAAAATGTCCACAAGAGAGGTAGGAAGGAGACTATACATGGAAGCACTATGCCAGGTGCTGTTTTCACAAAGATCACATCTTAGGGACAAGATGAATGCAGAGAAAGCAGTTTAGAGGAAGCAGGGACAGGTAAGGTTTTAAGGCCCTGTCCACATCACTTACTGGTTTTTCCAGGCGGCAGGTCAGGTCCACAACAGAGACATTGGGGGTTGGCACACGGAAAGCCATTCCGGTAAGTTTCCTGTGAGAGACACAAGTCAGCAAGAACAGCAGCCAGCACAACCTCTGCCAGCCCTCCATGCTGCTAGGAATGGTTCAGAGCTGGCCAGGCACTGCCTGCCTCCTCCTGACACCCAAGGGACAACACTCACCCATTGAGCTCAGGGATGACTTTTCCCACAGCCTTAGCAGCCCCAGTAGATGCTGGGATAATGTTCTGGGCAGCACCTCTGCCATCCCTCCACAGCTTCCCAGAGGGCCCATCCACTGTCTTCTGTGTGGCTGTGATGGCATGGACAGTGGTCTGGGAAGAGAGCACAGGAGTTAAGAACATAGGCAATGGTCTCCAGAAAAAGCATCCAAGAAACACAGAGAGTATAGATGCTTTCTTTCTCATGTGAGGGGACCTGTGGATAAGGCACTCTTCTCAGCAGCAAGCTTCAGACCTACCATGAGACCCTCCACGATGCCAAAGTTGTCATGGATGACCTTGGCCAAGGGCGCCAGGCAGTTAGTAGTGCAAGAGGCATTGCTGGGGTGGAAAGAAGAAAAAACACGTCAGCTAGAGATAACACATCTACAGAGGCAAGATGAGACCCCGTGCCAAAGAGCATCTTCGTCTCTCCTTACCTGACAATCTTCAGAGATTTGTCATACTTCTCATGATTGACACCCATCACAAACATGGGAGCATCAGCAGATGGGGCAGAGATGATAACACGCTTAGCACCACCCTTCAGGTGAGCCTGGACGAAAAAACAAAGAGAAGATTAGGTAACTCAGAATACCTCCAACAGCTCACTTTTACCAGAGAACCTCTCCTCCATCCCAGCAACTCTGTACAGTGATGCATCCCACAGGCAGAAACAGCTGTACCCCTTTCTTCTGTGTGCCGCTGTGACATACTTACCCCAGCCTTCTCCATGGTGGTGAAGACACCAGTGGACTCCACAACATATTCAGCACCAGCATCTGCCCACTTGATGTTGCTGGGGTCACGCCTGAGGAGCGACAAAACTGTTAAGAACTGCTCTGCACAATACCTGCTTTCACCTTCCAGGGGGACAAGAGGGAGAGATACTTACTCCTGGAAGATGGTGATGGCATTCCCATTAATCACAAGCTTCCCATTCTCAGCCTTGACAGTGCCCCGGAAGTGACCATGAGTAGAATCATATTTGAACATGTAAACCTAGCAAGGAGAGAGGGAGAAAAGTCAGGCACCCTGGCTGCCATCTCAGCTTCCCACCTCCACAGTGACCTTGTCTAATCACTGCACTGTACTTGGCTGTGCTGAACCTCCCAGCTCTGTGTCCTCTACCTCACACCCGGTTTTCCCAAGAAGCTACTAGAACAGAGCCAGAGGAGCCCTACTCAGAAAGGCCCAGAGGGGGCACTGCAAAGCAACTCACCATGTAGTTCAGATCAATGAAGGGATCGTTAATGGCCACCACTTGGACTTTGCCAGAGAGAACGGCAGCCCGGGTGACCAGGCGGCCGATGCGGCCAAATCTGGGGAGAGACAGAGATGGATGAGAGTGAGCCAACAGGGAACCTGCCGGGCTGGGCACGACCCACCGCCTTCCCGCACCATGATCCGCTCTTCCCTGCCCTGCAGGTCAGCAGGGAGCCAGGCAGCAGTGTCCAAAGACCGATGCACCTCAGTTAAAGATTAAGAGCAACCCCCGCACCAGAAAGGTCAAGCGCTAAATTTACTGAGGGCCTCGGGGATCCGGTTACTCCTCAGCCCAGGGGGATAAGGCACACTCCCGGGGCCACCACCGACACACGATCCATCGGACGACCTTTCTCCAGGAGGTTGAAGCCCTCCGGTGAGGTGCAGGGACCCCCGGGGGGGGAGCAAAGGGGGAGCCGAGGCAGGCGGGCAGCGCTTCCGGGGTGAGTCACCCCGAACCCGCATGGAAGTGACTCAGCAGCCGCTGCACCCCAGCCCCTCCATGCAGCACGGGGGGCCATGGCGAGTACCGGCTATGACCACCCAAAATCCCCCCCCCCCCCCGGCGCCCTTGAGCCGACCTTGCCCCCCCACACCGCCGGACGCCTCCCGGTGCCGCAGCTCGGCCCCGGCACTCACCCGTTGACTCCGACTTTCACCATCTTCGCCTCTTCGGGATGTTCCTAAGGGCACAAACCGCCGGTGAGCTGCACGGAGCGCGGATGGGGCGGGAGGGAACCGGTCACCGCCGCGCCTCGCCGTTAACGGGTGGGTTGTCGGTGTACGTGTGTGCACGCGCCCGGAACCCGCCCCCCCGTTCTCTCCCCTTCCCCCCTCTCAGGCGGCCTATGTATGCCCCCCCATACCTCTCCCCCCCCCCCAGGCGGCCTGTTTCTCCCCCGCCCGCCCGCATCCATCTTGGGGCGCTCCGCTCCGCGCAGCCTTTGTGCCCGCCGCCACGCGGTCCCGCTCCGCCCGGGGGGCTCGTGCAGCCCCCCCCCCGCGACGATCGCCCCCTCCTCCCGCCCCCCCGCGACGACGGTCCCCGGTCCTGTGATGCTGGTGGGTTCCCACCGCCGCCTGCCGCCTCCCGCCTCCCCTGCGCATTTCCCTCCATCCCACCCCCATCCAGGCGCACACCCCCCCCCCCCCCAAACCCAACCCATTACCTGCTGCCTCTATGCCGCCCCAGCGCGCAGTGAGAAGGTGGCGCAGCGCCGCTCCGCCGCCCTTTATACCCGCGCACGGGAAGGGCTGGGGCCCGCCCCGTCGGGCCGGCGCCGAATGGGAACGCAGGGGCCGGGTTGGGCTACGTGCGCCCGCGCTGCGGGTGCGGCTGCCCGGGTGTCGTTCCCCCCCCAATAACCCAGCCTCATCGGTCCCCATTCCACTACTTCCCCCCCTCCAGTAACAAAGGCCTCACGCCGGGTCGTGGGAGGTCCACAATGGTCCCTGTGGGGTGAGGGTTGCACTGCCACCCGTGGTGGTGGTGGTGGTGGTGGTGGTGGTGGTGGTGGTGGTGATGGTGATGGTGAGAGATACCCTCGTGCTGGAGAAAGCTGGGTCCTGCCCCTGCGGCAGAAAGGTGTCCCCAGGGCAGGAAAGGGCGGCTGGGCCCCTGTCTGGGGAGGAGGGAAGGGCTCCCCGGTGATGGCCCGTGAGGGGCTGCCTCCTCGGGACTCAGCGCTGCTAGTACCCCGAGGCATGGTATGCACTGTTTTCACCTGGCAACAAAGGAAAGACACCTCCAGTACCCCGGCCACAGCCTGCGCCCCAATCCCAGCCTTCCTGCACCCTAGCATGGTGGTGGGGACAAAGGGGCTACAGAGATGCTGGAGGCTCCCCGAGGGAACAGCAGCTCCCCAGGCATCCCACATTCCCCCAGCACTGGGAGGCAGCGGGTGCTGGCTGACAGCTCTCTTGCCGCCAGGCTGGGGACCCCAGGGCATCTTTGGCTTCCTTAGGTGAGTTTAGCCATGCGTGATGTGAACGGGTCTGCCCGCCGGCCTCTTCCCCGGCAGGCCACACGCCGCAGCGTGAACACCATCTTAATGAGGCACTGCGGCAGTGCTGCTACCCGCGGGACGTGACGGCGGAAATCCTGCCCGCCTGCCGCCTCGGCCCGCCTTTGCTGGCTGCCTGTGAGGAGGAAGCGCTCCCTGAATGGCTGCCGCTGCTGCCCACCTTGTAAGCCCCCTTCCCCGTGCTGGTGTCTTTCACTGAGCTGTGCCAGTGGCTTGGTGCGGGGCTTGTGCAGCCCAGGTGCAACGGGATAAACGTGTATTAGGCACAAGGCTCAGAGCATGGCCAGAATCCTCCATCCCATGGAGAGAGGGTCCCAGAGGAAAGTGTGGTGCAGACCCGGGCTGGCAGGGGATGGTGGAAGCAGACCTATCCCTCTGGCTGCTCGGCTCAGCAGGGCTTTGAGGATGAGGAGGAAAGAGCAGTGTGGGGGAGCCTCGCAGGTAACAGGGTGGGGGGCAGGAGGGGTCACGCAGCTCGCACGTAACCCAACTCTTCTTATATACCACGGCTATTCCGAGGGGCTTGTGGCTAAGTTTAGACTCGGCTGATGTTACAACCTTTTCTTAAAGGCCAGGGGATGATGGCTTGTGTGGTACACCGGTGGGGCAGGAGGGGTGCGAGCGCATGCCGGGGTTTGCGGTGCCCCAGCCGCAGCGCACTGAGGGGCTGGCATGGCTCTCAGGGACAGCTTCTGCAGAAACAGGAGGCTCCAGTGTTTGCTCGGCAAACACGGCAGCCCCGGGGGGCAAAGTGCGGCTGGGATGAGCCAACGCAGCCCTCCTGCCCCAGCACACGGTCGATATCTTTACCATGCGAGCTTTAAAACGGTGCTACCCACATAGCTCTCGCTCCTCCGGTTTCCTCTTCAAGTCCATTTGAATCCATTTTGGCTTGGCTGAGCAGCAGTCTTGAGCACGAACGTTTGAACTCTGTGCCCACAGAG
>JBCJKH010064415.1:0-20871 GCA_039877255.1 Loriculus beryllinus
CACCCTTGTGCTCCAGGCCCTGCACCAGCTCCATTGCCCTTCTCTGGCCCCACTCCAGCCCCTCAATGTCTCTCTTGTGGTGAGGGGCCCAGAACTGATGAACATCCATGCCCCCCATGTCAGCCATGCCTCCCACAACATCAATACCACCCATGCCCCATACACTGCCCACACTGCCCATCCATCCCCTTCTTCCCCCTGCACAGGACACCTCTTTTTGTCAGATCAATACCCCCATGGCTACCCTGAAGCACTGCAGCGCAGTTCGGTGAGGGCTTCTCCAGCCACGGTGAGGGCTTCCCCAGCCACAGTGTGGGCAAGGTCCGGCAGGCACTGACCAAAATGGACCTTCAGGAAGCCAAAATGCACCTTCTGCAGAGGAAGGGGGGATGTGGAAAGACAGAGACTCATGGTGGGGGTCACAGAGATTGGGGGATCAGGTCACAAAGGGCTGAAGTGGGGGCTCGGTGCCAAGCCGGCTCGGTGCTGGGGCCAGACATGCTGCTCCTCTCAGTGGAGCTGAGCAGGAAAAGTGTGTGCCCAGCTCTTGTTTCTTCTCTTCCCAGTACCAGAAACCTTCATTGTTAAAAACCAAAGCACTGTAAAAGAGGAGGAAAGGCTGCTCCTCGTGTGTTCCACAGGGCTGGTGGGATGCGGGGACCACTTGCATTAACCTCTGCACTGGTGATGTGCCTCTCAGGAACCACAGCTTCCCTCCACCCTGTGTCTCAGCTCACTGACATCATGGTTACCAGATAGATCATTTTTATGGATTATGTCTCACAGGGGCAACATTTTAATGAATCACAGAATTAAACGCTTGCCAGGATTCCTTTACAGAAGAGCTCCTTCACAGCGGGCACATCCATCACCTTCATCAACCACGTTCCAGAAACAGCCTCTGTAACCCGCACATTAAAATGAGCTGGAAGGGGAATCTTATTTCTTCATTTGCCATTAGTAAATGCAGCACGCACTTGTAAATCTCTGGGAGCAGTGGGGTTTGTGTAAGCCTTGTCATGACACTGGGTAAATTCCATGTGTACAGAATAGTGAGAAATACTTTAACTAAAGTTAGTAAAAACATGGATTTCTTTTTGCAAAATGCCTGGAGATCTATGACTGGGCAGACAAGATTTCAGACTCATTTTCAAGGTCACCATGAGACTACTGAGAGCGCATTTACTATTAATAACGTCTAAGTACAAGGTTAGGTTGAACGCTGAGTTTTTGTCATGTCACACATAGTATCACTGCTGTAGCTTTAGTAAAACACAATCAGAAATGCTATATATGTCATTTTCCTAATATTAGAAAATCAGCCTTATATGATATTAGGTATTATACGTAAAATACAAAAGGTGGTGCCCACTGTACAGTTAAAGGCAGACAAAGTTTATGGAACTTTTGTCTTTTAGGCCAGGTTGGACACAGGGGCTTGGAGCAAGCTGCTCCAGTGGAAGGGGTCCCTGCCTGTGGCAGCGGTTGGAAGTGGATGAGCTTTAAGGGCCCTTCCAACCCAAACCAGGGTGTGAGTCTATGAAGAGACCCTGAAAAATCAGAATGGGTGTTCATGGGTGGTTTGGAGCCAGGTACAACGCTCACCGAGATGGGGACCACTGCCGAGCACCAGGCAGCACCCACACTGCGCCGGTAGCACTTGTCCCCATGGCACGAGCTGCCTCACCGCTGGCCTGCTGAGGAGTGCTTGCATCCCATCCCTCTTGCTTGCTTTTGAGCAAGGGGTGGGTTATGCTGCTGGCAGAGCTGGGTGGTTGTTGGGGGGGGGAAGGAGCTGTGGGTGCTTCACACAGAGACATGAGCAGGTTCTGAGGAGCAGCTGGCACCCATGCCAGGAGCAGGAGGAATGGATGGGAGCTGCAGCCCCTGCACTGCTCCAGAAGCAATAAAGCAGCAGGAAATTGCCAGGAATCTGCTCTTTTTACAGTTCCCTCTTCCCTGAGCCAGGCCTGCCAGGAGCCACAAAGGAGGAAGCCTGACCCATCTTCAGCGCTGCCTCTGAGGCAGAAGCTTCACAGAAGATTGTTGAACTGGACCAACCCTTCCAGTCTGGTGACTGCTGGATCCCCAACATCCGCACATGTGGAAAGATCCATGTTCCTGTAACGAGTGCATGAATTTCCTTCAGATGGCGTTCATTTCCTTTTTTTTTTTGAAACTTTGAATTCCAAACTACTCGAGAGGTTCAATTTCTCATTCCTTTTCCTTTAAAAAGCCTTGTAGAACACTTTGAGTACATCCCAGCCTCCCTTCCATCCCCCAGAGAAATACAACAAAACTAAAGACATATTTGCTCACAGGAATAGACCATCTCCCACTGCTGCAGATTAAGTGGGGCTTTAGGATGCTGTGGGCAGCAGTGGGAGCACTCACACGGTGTCACTGCTGAGGGTGATTGGCACAGCTTGGCTCCTTCACTGGGGCGGTGTGTCTGTCTGCAGTGAGGCTGAATGGAAAGGGAAATCCTGCTTGTGACTGAGGGTTTGAGCTGGGGGGGGAAAGTAAATATTACAGCCATAACAGAAAAAGAGCATGTGCAACTGGGGACAGACTCATGCTCCCAAGGCTTTCAAGCCCCAGGTGTCTGTAGGAAAGAGTCTTACCACAAATTCTGATTGATTTGGGGCTCATTTGCCCCAGAATTGATGCAGAATCCAATGACTGTGTATTCATTTGATCTTTTCTCTGCTGAACTTGGAGCCCCGGTCCCACCTCCACACAGGTTTCAGAAAGCCCTTATAAAAAAGAAAACAATGTGAGATTTGAATTCGGAGCTGCCTCTCAAGGCAGCCTTTCCAAAGTTTGAGTTGTGCTCTGAACATGTCTTTCTCCAGTGCTTGTGTACCTGTGAACGTTGCCCAGTGCGCACCACCATGAAATCCTACCCACCTGTGTTTGAATCCATACTTTCCACGTCCAAGCTTAACTTAACTTCTTCATGCTCCAAATCTTTTCCCAGTCTGCACCAAAGCCTTTCCTAAATAGCTTTCCTCTTAGTAGTGGAAAATTACAGCCGGGAGTTTTCAGGAGCGGGCAGCAGAGGATGTGAGCTCTCACGGCGGGCCCTGGGATGTGTTGCAATGTTACTGGAAGTTTTAGAGACAGAAATGACAGCGCCGTGAGTCAGTGAAGTGCGGTCACCACGGGGCACTGCCCTGCGCGGTGCTGCCTGCGCTGCTCTGAGCCCCGAGCCCGCGCTCGCCCGCTCCTTCCCCTCTGCTGCCCGAGCTCCGCATTTAAAAAGCTGGGTTTCAGCCACCAGCTGATCCCTGCGGAAGGGAACGGCCCTTCTCCCATCGCCCCATCCCGTGCCCAGCTTCCTGCCCGGCTGCACCCCCTGTCCCACGGCAGAGCTCATCCTGTGCCCCGTCATCGTGTGCCTGCCCGGGTCCAACCTGTGCTGGCTCTCCCTGATGGTGACACACACTCCAGCAGGACCTGGCTCTGTGCTCGCTCACAGAACGTACTTCATGGGGTCTCATTGCAAGGGAGTTACTTTTCTAGCCTCCATCACTGCTAGCCTCCCTCACTAGCTCTGGTGGGCAAAGGAATGGGTTTCATTAGTCCATGTCAATAAATCACAATGGACTCTTACAGTGCTGCGTACATAAAACTATATATAGAGATGCAGCACACCTCAGCTGGGTAAGGAGTTACTTTGCTCCTGATTTAGTACGCTCTTCACAGGCTCTGGCAAGTCTGTCCGTTCCAGCTGCATTTGCAGCTCTTTCAGGACATGGTATATTTAACTTGCAGCATTGTGTGGCTGCCCCAGCATGTGCGCGCTGTGTATGGGGGTGAGAGCTCTGCATTTCTGCCATCATCCTGCATCGATCCAGACACCAGCTTTGAACAGGAGCACGTTTCGTGGGAAGGTTCTGAGACATTCAGGTTCACATCTTTGTTACCACATGCTACTGACAGACATCTGCGTTCTGTAATCACCTAGGTGAGAAATAATACGGTAACCCATGGAGGAGATCACAGCTACTGGAGATGGGAGGTGGTGTTTCTCAGATAGATGGTTCCAAATGGATTGCTGTGAAAGGAGGTTCAAGGAAAAGTCATTGCAACAGTGCAATAAATTATTTCTGAAATGGGGGGAGTCAACAAGGATGATGTAAAACACGGCTCACAAGCACACAGCTCCATCCCAAGGCTGTTCCCTAATGTGCAAGGAGCTGCCTTGTCAGTCACAAGAGAGCCACGTTTTGATGAACAGGAGGAAGCCAGAAGCTAGCAGCTGGCAGGGAGCTGGTTCCCTCAGAGCTGAGCTCTGCAGCAGGGGGAAACCGGGGACTCTGAAGAGCCAAGCTGCAGCTCTGGTTTGCTCAATGCTAGCTCTGCTCATGGGAAGCAGAAGTCAGGGTTTGGGACTGTGCTACAGGAGCATGCAGCAAATGCACCTGGGTCCGCCCAGGCTCATGGCCAGCACTGGCCCCTGGGGGCTGCTGGAGCCAGCACTGCACAGCAGTGGGGAACTGTCTCCTTCCCATTTTATGTGTGAGAAACGGGCAATTAAATAAACGTACAATCTAGAATTAAGTGGGAGGGTTTTGGCCACACAACTTAGTGCAGGTATTTTGAGTCCCAACCTGGATATTTTTATACCAGATAATTTTGTCTCATGTGAGATGGAGCCGTGTCCATGAGGAAGGTTTCACCATGTGTGCAGCCCGGTTTAGCACTCACACTTAGCACAAGCAGCGATCATTCTTCACTGGGGGAGCAGATGCTGGCTCTGCAGCAGCTCCTGCCCCAGTGGCACATTACTGGGGCTGTTGGGAAGCACCAAGAGGGATGCTGCTGAAGTAAGCATAGGCTGGAGAAGGGTGATGCGCACTGTGCTGCAGGGAGGGATTTTCCATTGCTGGAAAGGCTCCAGCTCCTGAAACAGGGACAAACAGCAAAGGACAAAGAGTCAGGGAGCAAGCCCTGAGTTCTGCTGCTTCCCCTCCAAATCTGCTGAGAGACTGGGACGAGCCTCCTGCATCCCTCTCCTGGGACCCAGGTTCCATGTTCTGCACTTTTGTTTGCTCAGCTCCTTTTGCACAGCACCTGCTGCAGTCTTTGCCTAGCAGAGGGAAAAGGAACCTTGAATCATGCCAGACACTAGACCTTTGCAAGAGACACCCAGCATGATTCAGTCCCAGTGCTCTCCTAAATAACCACCTTCTGCTGGGGGTTGTATTTCACTCCATGGCACTGAGCGCATCCATGCCTTTGTGCTGCAGGGACCGATCAGCCCAGCCCCACGGGCCATGCAGAGCATGTGGTGGCAGCATCCTTCTCACACCCGAAAGGGACTCTTGCATTATTCTGCTGCCTTTTTTTTTCCCCCATCGGTGCTTGCCTATGTAATGTTCTTCCCTTACAAATTTCATCTTGCTGCACTGTGCATCCAAACGATTCAGTGATGGAGCGCACAGGGAAAAAAAATTATAATGCCATTAAAAGTTATCATAAATTTCAGATCAGCATCATTTTTAATCCGATACACAATTTTACTGCCTCTATAAAGTAGGTGATTTGCAGTGGTCTGAGGCGTCTCCTGGCGCGTTTTACTTCTTTTTAAATTAAACACACCAACTTTGTGCTGAATTCAGAGTGCGGACATAAAAAAGGGGGTAAAAAGGAGAGGGAAGGGACATCAGATGGGAATTGCAATTGAATCTTTATATATGCCATCTTGGTACTGTGGTACTAAATATAGTGCCAGGTAAATAGATGTGCTGAAATATTCAGAATAAAAAACAAATGTTCCAATAGCAAAGAAACTGAGCATGGAAAATGTTTCCCCTGCTGCTGTGCTTTGGAGGCTAAAATGCTGTTGTTTAAAACACTCTCTGCTGGAAGATCTTGTGTATCTCATGCATTAAATTATACACTGTGCACAAACATGTATTTTACATCGTATATTACGTGGTTTCTAACCTGCCCCCCCCCCCAATGGAGTGAGCAGTAAACTCAGAATATCCAAATAATATAAATATGACATTATGCCGTTTTCTTATATGAATTTTTTAAGACTGGAAATGTAAACAGACAACATTTCATGGGGAAATACTTGAAATTAAGATCAGAGGTGGGGTAATTATGAGCTGGTGATGAACGCTTCACCTGCCTGTAGGCCTATCGATGTGACAGCCTGACAAAACCACAATGACAGCCTGATGGGGTGGTCCCTATCACTGCTGTTCTGTCCAGTCACCCTGGTGATGGGGAAGCAGTAGTTTGCAGCTGATCTTCTGTATATCTCTCCTGTAAATACATCCAGCCTTTGCTTAAGTTCTTGAGGAGATGACAAACTAACTGGTGGCTTTGGTAAGCTGCTCACTACCTTCAAAAAGGTATTTCCCCAAGGTAGTTCTGAAAGGGTTCGTTTCTGTTGTGACTTGTTAAATTTTCCTTAAAAAAAAAAAATATTCAGTTTTAAATTTTATTTTATGTCTTTACCTTTAGTCATGGCCACATTGGCTGTTAAAGAAGATTCATGAGGCTCTGCAGGGCCATGCAAGAAGACCATGAGGTCAAAAAGTAACCTAGAGAAAGAACATGTACAGTTGCAACCTCTTTGTTCCCTAGACTGAGAGATCTTGATTTGAATAAATAAAGTTTTGCCCATGATACTAAGAAGCCAAAGTAGCTCCATTTCAATGGGACCTTCCCCCAGCAGCTCTCTTTTTCACTGGGATGAGCAGTGCAAGAAGAATTTTTCCTGTGGTTTGGGTTAATTGGGTGTAAAATGACTGAATGGAGCGAGCCAGCCCTCCTGCCCTGACACATCCTCATTTCCCAGCTCTTTGCTTGTGCTTGTTTTGAGCCGGGGCAATTTCTTTCCTGACTATGGCCTTTGTCGGCAGCTCCTGATCTCTTTCAGACTTCCATGCATGGGTTTGATCTTTCAGCATCATTTTTCTTTCCTCCCTTCAGTTGCATGCAGCGCAGCAAGCTGTCTTTTCCCAAAACTACTCTGCCTTCAAGTGCTTTCCTATCAGGCTCAACACTCTGCAACAGGCCCAAGGGCATGATATTTTATTTATTTTGATTTATATAATTAAAGAGACATCAATCCCTGAGTTGAGCCAGCCTTGTGCTGATGATGTGGTAGAACGCCACTGGCGTTAAAAGGATGGTTTATTTTAACCAGTGCTCAGACAGACAGTCACTGACACCGTTTAGCAGCTTGTCATTATTGCTGGCAACTAAAGCATCTCCAGATCTCAAAGAAATGGCAGTTTGCTCAGGAAAACTGCCTGTGTCTGGGATGGAGGGGATGCAGGTTTCCTGGGCAATTCCAGGCTTTGACCTCTGCTGCAGTGCCAGGGCTGAGCTGTGGCTCGCAAGGGAAGAGATGCCTGGAAACATCCCCAAAAGTCCCCTTCTGTGCCTGGCACTGGCTGCATTCTCCTCTCTGCTGCATTTGTAAGCACAGCAAGAGAGAGAAAAATGATCTGGGGAGCTGTGCTCGTCTTCCCAATCTTTCCCATGGTCAATCACTGCTCAGTTTGCATATTCCCTACTGAACTCCGAAAATCCTTCAGCCTTGGCCTCGCTTTTTTCCACCATGCCATCTGTGTGCACCACATTGGCAGGACTTTTTGGAAAACCCAGTTTGTGCAGAAGAGAGCTGGGAATTAGAAATCAAGATGGCTGTTTGCAGCTAAAAGGTGCCTGAGCAAAAGGGGAAATCCTGTTTTAAAAAGTGCAGTGCTTTTAGAGAAAGCAGGTACCAGATTTACCACCTCCTAAAAGCTCTGTATCCATCCTGCTGCACACTTTGAGATGGGAGTCCTGGCTTTGTCCAGTGGGAGCATGGCACAGCCTGGACAGAAAGTAGCTCCTAGGGCATACTGATTTTATGCCTTTCAAATCCGGGGCTCACAGTAGGGCCATCTTCCTACTTATTGAACTACAAAAGAGGATAAAACCCACATAGTTCTAAAGAGAGTTGCCAAATATTGATACTGGGAGAGAGCTGACATTGTATAAATAGTGAATAATGCTTCTAATTACACTGACTTTCATTTTTTGGTAGTATAGCTGATCCCACTCAATTCTTTGGGCTGGATCTTCAGCTGAGTGCCTGGCCTTTATTTTAGAGGTAAAAAACAAGGACAAAAACCCACCCTACTATTAAAAAAATATTCTTAAAGTGCTGTTTTTAAGAAGGAGAATTTGTTTTTGGGGGAATCATAGCTTCAGCCACCCATGGTGATCCCTCTTCTGCATAATGATCTCCTCTCCTACACTTTTGCCTGCTGTGGTTGCGTTGCCCTGTCTCTGTTTTATTTCAGGGACTGCTTTCCTGCAGATGTGTACACTTTTGCTGGCTGGGGGTGGAGGACAGGAATACCCTGGACCCTGCTGATGTCCCTCCATCACTGTTTGTGTCCTGCTGTCACCTGCCATCAGAAATAGGACACCGTGCTGTGCTCTACTGCCCTCCTGCTGATGGGCAAGGAACAGGTAAGGGTAAGACAGGGCTCATCCAACCATGTCCTCCAGCAGGGAAAGAAAAACTTGCTTAAGAAATGAAAACATGCTTGTTTTCTCTTCTTTTTCTGAGCTGGGAGGAAAGTGATGGGGACCCTGGGTCTGTGCACACTTGGGGTTGTGTTTTCCATCACTGCAAGCTATAGATTTGGTTTCACCACCGTTTTCTGCTATAGAAAAGAAAGCTCTTGAGACTCCTATATTATTCTGCTGCTACTTTGGCATACTGTTAAGGTTTTCTTCCCACCCAAGTCAAAGCATAATCCTTGTTAAAAATTGCTTCATTGTACTAAAATGGTGAAAAATCTCATAGCAAAATGGTATTTTTTTCCTGCTTTTGAGTCAAACTAGGACTATTTTTAGCTTGGGGTTGTCCAACAACTGTTTTCCTTTAGCACCTCCAAACATAAGCAAACAAATACGTATTCTCACAGCTGTCTCCATCCCCTCTGAAACCTCAGTCACATGAAGGAATTGTTTTTTATGCATTTCTTTCTATGTACTAAGGAATCCTTACCCTTTCCTTTTCAACCCCTGCCTCTGTTTTGCTATCAAGAATTGCTACTGCCTGTTCCCTGACACATCCTGTGATGGAAATATCTCTGCTCTGCCCCAGCACTGTGACATGCCGTGCACAGACTGTGTGAGCCTGATCTATCTCAAGGTGTCATTAACTCTGCTCTCCCTCTGTTACCTGTAGTGTCTTGATGGCTTCCTTTTTAGCCTTCTAAGACTTTACCATCCCTTTTTATTTTCTCTCCTACATCACCTACTTCCTACCTGCCAGCAGGGGAAGCTGGATATGCATAGATTGACCATCAGGGGTAATCGTGGTGGATCTGCTGCGCAGGGAGGGCAAGAACGATGCTGTGCAACAACAGGACCTACAAACCAGCCAGAGGGCAGAGGAGAGCAAGCCCAATACCTTCTTCTGTTGCTTTTTTGGTCAATTTTGCTGGTTGCAAATAACAATAAAAATTAAGTGTTTGGGTTTTGGTCCCTCCTATTGTGGCTCCTAGTGGCTCCTTCATCCTTTGCTGACTTCCCCAGGGTTTGCAAACTCATTCTGCACGAGTTCAAGATATTCTCAAAGGCCTAAATTAGTAGTAACTCTGCCTCAGAGTTTCATGATGGAAAAAAATATTCCCAGCAGGCTCCAAATATCTCCACTGGCTCATTGGCCACTGAGCCAATGTCCTGAGTGAACTAAAAGTTTGCTTAAAAGTGAGAGGTTGGAAGCGATTCCCATAGTGATATAGGTGGCAAGGGTGATTTGCTATGGAAATGCCTCCTCACATGCCAGAAGTGCACCAACTTGTGGCTAGCTGGAGCAGATAACTGGCTGTCTGCTTTTCCAGCATTTGATTTCCAAGCATTTGATCTGGGTTTATTTTTATTTCTTTCTTGGCTGCTCATTTGGTTTGTATTGTCTTTTCCTGCTTGTTAGTCATGAGCTGTGTGTCTGGTATCAGCCTGACCTCAACACGTCAGCAAGGAGGATGGTGTGGTCTACGGATAGGAGCTGAGTGCCTCTTCCCAAAGCACAGGTTCAAATGCTGCTCCTGGTCTCAGCTTTTAGTGTAATATGTACGCAGTTGGGATGTCTGACCACCCAAAGTCTGGTTAGGGCCAGCTGACAGGCCAAAAGTGGACCTTCACTGAGTGAGCTGACCTCAGGAGTTCCATCTTTTCAGCATCTTCTGATCATGACCACAACAGCAACCTTGAAATCTCAGGCAGGTGAGGTGTACGCTGAAGATGCTCAAGTAGTGTAGACTGTGTTGTAGAGGCACATGGGAAGAGAAGCAAAGATGTAGACACATAAAAATGACATTTGAGGATCCAGGATCCCACATGGGTGGTGAAGGTAGTGCCAATCTGCACTAACCTCCCTGGGCCTTTTGAGAACAACTGCAAATGTGAAGGACAGACAGAGCACGACTTGCATCAGGGGAATTACTCTGTATTGGGAAATGGAGCATCTTCTCACACCTGGAGCAGGCAGGGGAGTCTGGCCACATCCACAGCTGGCTGCACCAAGCAGAGGCAGCACACCAAACCTCAAGAAATTTCCTTCCCTGTGCAAATACCTAGCTGAGTGCTTTGGAGGGCTCCCTACATGACAAACACACCCAAATAGGAGCTGACACCTTCTGTCTCCCTCTGCTTTGATAGCACTGGCTCCAAGAAATCCCTTAGGATCTGCAGGCATCCTTGTAGCACTGGCAGCCTGCAGGGCAGCGGACCTGGAGACATGGGATGCTCTTTGCCTGGTCACTGGGTCCCCACTCCCTGCCTCTGCACTGCGGGGTGGGGCTCAGCTCTCAGGGATGCCTGGGTTTACGTGTGCATGTGTAGGTTTAAGCTAGGCCCCTAACGCTTTATGAACATTGGGTCTTTTTCCCTTTATTTCTTTTTTCCTTCCTCCCACCCCCCCCATTTGTTTCTTTTTTTTTCCTGTGGTTTAGTTTCTCTCTTAACAGGAAAAAATGATCAAAAATAAGAAAACAATCACTGTTTGAAAGTGAATGAAGGGCGCTTTCTCCCCTTCCCCCATGCTTTTTTCCTACTTTGACATCTCAGTGGGTTTTTTTTCTTTTAGCTGTGGTTTCTGGGATAGGTGATAACTGCCAGTAATAGGATTAGCATTGATTTCTTTAGCAAGAACAGAGATGTGGCAGTTCCAGCCATTTACTGAACTGCCAGCTTTGAAATATCAAAAAAAAGAAAGAAAAAGAAATCTGCAGAAAAAAAAGCTTTTTGCAGCATTTTAAAGAAAGGAAAGCCTATGTGAATTAAAATACACACATATGCACACACACGCACATATACCCGTGCATATAGAGTATATAAATATATATTATATGTATATTATATATATGTGTATCTCGCTTGGTGCTTTTTTTGTTAGTGTGTGATAAAGGATCAAAAGAACTGTCTCTGTTCTAAGCTTCAAGAAAGCCTTTTTTAAATTCATTTTGCTTTCTTTAGCTTTCACTTGCTAACATATTTTAGGAGCTAATCTTACATATTTACTATTGTATCCTGACTTTTTTTAACCTTGAAATGCAAGCAAAGACAGAATGAGAAAGGAGGGGAAAATAAAGGATTCAGAAGAAGAAAAAGAAGGGGATGTGCCTATGGAAGCTTGTTTTGTTTCTGCTCTGGAGATATAACATGAAGCCCACCCAGTGCTAACTTTGGTATGACACATTTTCTCCTTGCTGCTAGTAGGAGAGTTCTAGAGGGACGTGGGTTTTGAGGTTCACCAAAAGCTTGGGTTCTTCCCTCACTCTGTTGGAAGTTCCCACATTTACTTCAATGCGCCTGACCTCAGAATCCCAGGCTGGTTTAGGTTAAAAGGGACCTTAAAGCTTATCCAGTTTTAACCCCTGCCACAAGCAGGGGCAACTTCCACTAGAGCAGGGTGTTCCAAGCCTCATTCAGCCTGGCCTTGAATATTGCCAGGGATGGGGTATCTGCCTTTGCTAACAACATTTCCTAAGGGCTGTAAACCAAGGTTGGGCCAAATCAGCAGGAGCTTAAAAGTTAGAGTTTTATGAGACTGCAAAGATATTCTCTATCCTTCTCTAAATGCTGTAATATATCATGTACTTAGTGACTACCCATCGTTCACTTTGACTTGCATTTAGCCTTTGTAGGAGAGAAGAAGGTCCAGTGGCAACATCTGTGAGCAGAAGTGGAAGGTCATACGTAAGGATTGAGTGCTGGCTGGGAAGATGCTTGCTGTTTCCAAGATCAGAATTGCTTCTGAGCACAGTCCAGGTCTTGAGGAGACCCTTGCTCAACACTTTACCTGCTGATCCCCAAGACCTCAAATATTGTGTTGTTCAAAACAAGACTAAAAGCTTGTTGTAGAAGCATTAGTCGTTTCTCATAGGGTCTTGAGCTGACAAACCACTTCTATAAGAGTTTATCTTTATGCAAACGGTGGATGCAATGACTCATTGTGCAGATGCACAGCAAAGCTTCCATTAGGCTGGAATTAGGGCTCATTTTCAGCCTGTAAACCCAAAACAAAAGAGCAACTTCAAGTCATAGCCAGCCAGAAGAAAGCCTTTAGTGCATGAGGAACTGGTACACAATACTCCGCTCAGTTTTCTTCTCTAGCAGCATCTCAGCTTCATAAGGATGCCCATAGAAAACCAAGTGAAAAAGTGAAGAAAGGAGATCATCAGATGTGTTATTTGTAGTTGCAGTCGGGATTCACTAAGTTGCTTGTAATTTGCTTGTTTCACATGTAAGGGGATCTGTAGGTAGTGCCACATAAGGTGACTAAATGCTCCCAAAGAGAACCATTAATAGACCCAGGCTGATTTAGATAGGGTCACTTCTCTACATTTTCTGTACCAGAAGGGACACTGGGCTTGCTTCTGTGTGGGACCTCTTGCTGTTCACCGGCAGGAGATGAGCCTCTGTGCTGTAATAGACATCAACTCAGCCATATGCCTTTTACCATCCTGGTGTGAATCTCCCTTAATTTGACTGGAGTCACATGTATATTTGTAGGCACACAGGCTGATGCCTCACCGGCTCCTGGAGATTTGCATTTCTGTGTTCTTATTAACAATCGTCCAAAGATCCGTGATGCTCATTTCACAGACTCACCTTCATTGTGCCCTCTAATCCACGTCCCCGGGGTCTACTTCTGACATTCAAGCTTCAGAGCAGCTTACAAGCCTTTATGGTTTATTTTAACATCAAACTGCCAAAGGAATTATTGTTTCTTTTTTCTGCAAACATGGGACTCCTTCCTCCATCCCCCCACCTTCAAATGCTTAAAGACTTGCCATGATTACACCATGGGTAAAGGAATGCTGGGGCCGGTGTTGTGGTTGTGCTTTTAACCTTACAGCATCAAGACTCTGGAAGAATATCCCAGCAAAACCAATAAGGCAAAACCCCTAGTTGCTCTGGAGATGAATGGTGGAGGGAAGGGGTTGTGTGATACAGTCTTCAAAAGCATTGAAATGCACTAATCCTGTGTTCTTGCATGAGGGAAAGCCAAGAAAGGACATGTTTGGGTGTGGTAAGCTGAAGGCATAGTGTTATCTTTTCAAGAGTTAATATGCAGTCTTTGCTCTCTTGCAGGAAGAAGGTTCCCAAATTGCTGGAAGGAGCATTTTCGTGAGTGTGCCTGGACTAATGGAAATGTTGCTAGGAAAGTTACAAGGATCAGGAGCCA
Source organism: Loriculus beryllinus (assembly GCA_039877255.1). Taxonomy (NCBI): domain Eukaryota; kingdom Metazoa; phylum Chordata; class Aves; order Psittaciformes; family Psittacidae; genus Loriculus; species Loriculus beryllinus. Next base: position 13,724 of record JBCJKH010064415.1, read on the forward strand.
CCTTCTTTTTCTGCAGCTGGCCTGATTGGATTTGTTGGATGGTATGACCAACACAGTTATACTCTAAATTTTCATGTCCTTGAGCATCCCAATATGACTATGTTGATGCCTGTTGCAAGCTTGATGGCATTTGCACTGGCTCACCTTTTCCTAACAACAGACCATCCTGAAGCTAGATCCTGGACTGGAAAACTTGTTGAGCTTGTGCCCAAGGAGATGATTGCAACAGCCACCAGAGGCTCTGCAAAACTCACTCCTTTGCTGGGAGAATCTCTTCCAAATTGCTTAAAGATGTGTGACATTTCCTAACCAGTTTAAATAGATGGTTATATTTATTCGTGATAACAGCAGTAGCAATAATTTATGTTACGAGGCAGCCACAGAACTAAGTCTAGCAATGCGTTTTCTCAAACCATGTCTGTAGTTGTTCTGCAGGATGATGAAAGCCTTGTGCTGACATTGCTGTTTGTTCCCCAGCACAAATTGCTGTGCTGTGTCCAGGCTGGTGTGGGGTTCATTGCACTGGTTTTGAGACACCCAGAAAGTAGCTGAGGATCTGTGTGATGAAACCAGCAATGTTTACTGCGCTTTTTCCAGTTTCCAGAAGCTTCCTGACTGATGGCATCGATCTAGAACATTTTTAGCCAGTTGTCTCCCACAGTCCTTGGACAAACATCTCTGCTGTGGCCCTCTGGGCTAAACACAAGCTCTACTCTGCCACAGTCTCCCATCACTGTTGTTCCAGACTAGAACACTTCAAATATCTTTTCTGGCCTTACTATTTGTTAACCTACAAATATTCAATGCCTGGAAAATAGATTCCAAAGAAATGGGTTATAATTAACCTTTTCCTGCCACACAGTTTCAAATGTTCTCATTTCAACCTCTCAGCTCAGGCAACCTGTTTATATCTCTTTCTCTTTTAATTTCCTTCTGTGCACACCAGAGGACACTTAGAGAAGGGAGAAATGCCAAACTCCCTAAAGGATCCCTGTCCCTCCAGGCTTGAGACTTTTGTCTTCATGGATCTAGCTGTGTTTCAGTGCCTGGGTCTTTTATGTTCTCGATAAATTTATAGAAATTTATGCTTCAACAGTGCTTAACACAGGCAGCTCCTACCATAGTGGCTCTGTTTCATTTGGGAGATTTGGAGACTAAGTAGGTCTTCTGAGATGTTCCTCTCTGGAGCTACCAAAACCACACAGTGCTATAAAAGTGTTGCAGTATCCAAAAAAACATTGAACATTGCAGACTGGTGCTTGCTAGGACAGCAGTGTCAGTGAAATCCTAGGCAGAGAGAGGTGGAAAGGACCCTGTGATGACCTTTGCTGCCGCATCTTTTAGATCCTACTGCTCCAGGTGGGTAGTGGTCTTGTTTGTTGCATAGACACCTCCACCAGTACGAGCAAAACCTTCTCCCCCAATAGCCTGTTTTTGCACTTCAGCAGCCTCATTTCTGCATATCCAGCCTTAGCCTCTCCTGCTGTGGTTTAAGCTCATGACTACTTATCTTACCTACCAGGAAGAAAAGCTATCCCTTCCTCTTTCCATAAGCCTTCTCTGTACTTGGAGATTATAGCGGTGTCCCACCTCTCCTCCAGCTGAGTAACCCCAGCTTCTTCAATCTTTCCTCAAAGGCATTGTTTTCTGGTCTTGTGATAATTCCTATCTTTATTTTGTGGGCTCACTGAAAAAACAATGAAACAAACAAACCCAAACATTTTACATGGGAAAACGCAGATCAGACTTAGCAAAAAAGTTGTGTGAATTTGTTACAATTTCAGGGAAGTGCCTCATTTTAACATGTTCTAAATCTAGTGGAATTGAAGCATGTGTCCTTATTTTAAAAATGCAGTGCTTTGATTCTTCTGGATGAAACGATGATTTATTCAATAAAGTACTGTGATTTTTTTTTCTTTCCTGAAATAGAAATATATTCCACTTGCAAAAAGCAAGAGACCCAGAGAACCAGGGTGGCTTGTGAGCCCTTCAGTCTGCCCCACTGATATTGCGGTGCTTACGATACAAGATCCCATTCAGAAATTTCACAGAGGGCCCGGTAAAATCCATCCAGTCTTTTGCCTCCCTTGGACTGCTCTAGACAATAATTAAAATTGCACTGTGCACTTGCCCTCTTGCTTCTTGGAAACGCTGTGGCCTGGGGTTCACAACCATGTGTTGGTTCTGAACTGCCAGTGGGAAAAATAGGATTTGGAATTTGGGGAAGATGCTTTGGCTTCTTCTAAATGGGAACACATACCTGGGATGCCAAAGTGAGGGACTTGCCACAGATGGTGTCCTTCTAGCCTGTCACCTCATGTGGTGCCTCTGTGGCCAGGCATGATGCAGGTGCACCAGGGAGAGGTGTTAAATCCAGAGGGGTGAGAGAAGGCCAGAAACACCAGAATAGCACCATGGAATGGGACATGCTACTGTTCCCATTGAAATAAATGGAAGGACAAGTAGCATCCAATGTGGCATAACAATGCGCCGGCGAAAGATAGGAGCGTAAAGAAAGAACCTATAGTGAAAACTGGAGAAGGGAAAGAGAACTAAACAAGAATATACAGTCTGTTAAGGCTTGCAGGGAAAAGATAAGGCCAGCTCAGAGAGCAGAAAGGCTTAAGGGGAATAAAGAGAGCTTTTACAATTATATCAGGGAAAAGGGAATACTAGAGAGAAAGTAGTTCCATTAATAAATGAAGAGGGAGACAAAATCAATGTGTTGCTAAAATGGTAGAGCTACTGAACTCCTTTGCTCCAACAGTATTTAACAAGGTGAGAAGAGAAGAGAAGAGGGGCATAGAAGTTATAATATAATGAGGGCTTTGACAGTGTGATTCTTCAGGGGAAAAGTGGCTTGAGGGAGAAGGCACCTTGGAAGATGAAGGATGCAGTACAACAAATAGGTGTGCCTGCCCAAGCCTTTTTGGAATTGCTTCATTAAATCATTGGCAATTATTTCTGGAGAATAATAGGAAAACAGGTAAGGATGGCCAAGTGTGATCTGGATATTCTTTATTTTAAATGACCAGCTGCTGGAAAAAAATAACACCATCTAGTGAGTTTACTAGTCCATTAAGTAGCAAAATCATTCCCATGGAAAATATGTTAATACCTAAGAGTGAAAAATAGTTGAGCCTTGGTGAGAAAACCCCAATGCTGTGGACAACAGTGGAAGTAGGCAGCGAAGAGCTGTAACTTATGGTTGATGCTTCCTTAGTGTCACATTCCTGCGAGCAAAGCAGTAATATTACAGCAGGGTCTGCAGAGGGGTTGAGTCTGGCTGCAGGACGCAGCTCGCAGCTGACCTGTGATGCACTGCACATCGCTGTGCCTCATGGCCATGTAAATGGCCATGCAAAACATTCATCTTTGGGATGGGAAATGTTACTTCCCCCCCCACCCCCACCTTTTTATTACGAGTGATTAGCTGGAAATTCAGAGAGGGATGGGGTAATCAAAGGAAATAATGGAAAAAGTGGATTTGCAAAAGGTCTTAGAGAAAAGTGAGGTGTTAAAACCAAGTAGCACTGGCCAAACTCTGTGCTGGTTATATCCCTGTGAAGCCTTCCAGGGTATTCAGTGGGAAGAGAACAAAAGCCTCAGAGAATTCTGCTTCTGAGGGAGAAAACAACCTCATTTTGGGGTATCTCTCTGCTTGCCAAGGAGTCTGAAAAAAGGAGACACACGTAAAGAATGACGCTTAAAAAAAAAATCAGGTTGAGGTTTTTTCCTTAACAGAAGATGGGTATTAAATAGCAATTTTTAGCAGCAGTAGTTTATTCAATTTCTATTTGAGGTGTAACAATCCTCGAGGTTTGGCACTTTAGCTACCTAAAGCAAAAATGTATTGTGATAGTCTTCACTATAGTGAAATTAGGAAGTGGTGCTCAGATAAAATGCAACCAAGAGTGACTGGCAGGTGTAGGGGAAAGCAGCTGAGCTGCTTTGGTTCCACACGCCAAGACAATCGGAGACGTTCTTCCCACCAAGTAGTCAGCCAGAGGCAGCTTCCCAGAACTCTGAGGCACTTTGGCTGATAAATTCAGCTGATAAATTCAGTGCTTCAGTGGGTAAATTTTGGGAAGACAATCTTATAATGCAAGGCTTGTGTTCTTCCATCTGCAAGCACCTGCCAGTCATTCACATCTGAGGAAATTGGATGCTAGACAGTGCAATGCTCATAACAATTGGGGTTATGGCTTGGTTTCTTACCAGAGGCAATCAGGACATTTTTTCCCCATTCTACCTATTTATTTATCTGGGATTTTTATTTATTTATTTACATTTGTGTTTCTTAGAGCTCCTGAATGGGAATGGTATTTATCAGCGTGGGACTTGGGCACTGATCTTTATTTGTGGGCTCTGTGTCCTAGAGACCTTTGTGCCTGATGTTGTCTATACTGCAGTATTATTTCCGTCTCTTAGGGAAGGGTAAGTCTTTCAAGGTAAATAAGCTTGTTAGTTCTTGTAAAACCATCCCTTCTGAGCTAAGGACCGCTTTCAAGGCAAGTGTGATTTCTGCTAGGCTCTGAGACCTTGTAACAGTCTTTCAGTACGTAAAGGGGGCCTAAAAGAAACCTGGAGAGAGACTTTTGACAAGGGCCTGCAGTGGCAAGACAAGGGAAGAACGGCTTTAAAGTGCAGAGGGGAGATTTAGATTAGACCTTCTAAGGCAGAAGTTCTTCTTTCAGAGGGTGCTGAGGTGCTGGCAAAGGGTGCCCAGAGAAGCTGTGGCTGCCCCATCCCTGGCAGTGCTCAAGGCCAGGCTGGATGGGGTTTGGAGCAAGGAAGGAAGATGTCCTTGCCCTTGGCAGGGGTTTGGAACTGGATGAGCTTTAAGGTCCCTTCTAGCCCAAACCAGCCTGGGATTCTATGATCTGACACTGCTCCAAGCCACCTAGCTTGAGTTTTGGGGTATGATCATATCAGCCTGAGCTCCTGACAATTAAAAACTCTCGCAATGATGATGCTCATAATTTTTCCATCTCCTCAAGGACCATTGAGCTTGCCTTCACACAAAATCCCCCTCAATGCATGCAGAAATGAAATGTGACTCTTGTATAATCATGGCTGCTCAGGTATTTTTGAATTGAGGCAATTCCTGATCAGAAAAAGGCTTTTTGCCAAGAATCAAATTTTTCTGTGGGAAGATTGATTTTCATGGAATTTCTTTCCAGGAAAATGAAATCAAATGCTTTCTCTGGTGACAAAGTTTGTCTCTGCATCTGTCTCAATGGCTCATGGGCTTCCCAAGAAGCCCATGTGCCCGTTTTGGAGGATATGTCCATTGCAGTACACAACGGGTGATATTTGAGTGAGCCCTATTGGAGGACAAATGGGACAGGGTGGGGAGCACCTGTAACTCAGGCCGGAATGAACCAGGAACATCAGTGCAAAATGTGATGTCCTGTTCAGTAGATTTTTCTCAACTTCTTCCAAGAGAAGGCTTTGGGATTTTGCCGTTCAGCCTGGCTTTACTATCAGTCAGGCTTAAAATGTTGGAGCTATCAGCATGAAGATAAATGCTTTTTAGTTGTCCTATTTCCAACAAATTTCCTCAGCAAGAGACAAACAAAAGTCACATTGCAATGGACTCAGCAGGGGATCCACCTTTCCCCAGCAAAGCAATGCTTGTGCAGTGAATGTTTGAGCCATCTTTATTCCACCGTAAGGAAACCATTTTCACCTGTGTCTGTTTCTACTAGTGCCAGTTGTAACTGCCTTTCCCTTCCAGTAATCCTGAAGGATTAGTAAAACCAACTGGGCACATTGGAGAACCTTTCTGCTGCCTTTGGCAGAGCTCTTGGGATTCCGAGTCTCAGGTACATTTGTTCCTGTAGTGTTGGGAAGCTGTTTGGCCTTGGAGAAGCTCTTCCTAAGCCAACACGTGCAATGAGAACTGCTGGAATCAGAAGGGGACAGATAAATCAGGGACGAGTGGCAAGTCAATATGTCCATGGTGGCTGAGGACCAAGGGGGATTTCTCTGGCTGCATCTGGGGCATGAAAAAGGCTGTGTCTTCCCCAGAAGGTATCATTTCCCCAGTGGTACCCATCTGCCAGGTTTGTGGTGGAGAGCAGAGGTCGGGGCAGTGTTTCTGCTTATGCTCTGTGTGGCAGTCCCTTCTCCTCCCCTGTTTAATTCTTCTTGCACGAGATCTGTGCAGCAGGGGATGAATTTCAGCCATAAAGATTGCTAGACAGCTCCTGACTCTTACACCACTGGGTAAAGAGGCAGCTTCCCAAAATGCTATTACAGGGTGTTGCAATCTCTCATCCCCTATGTCCTAATACCCCCAACCTGCCTAAAACAATGGCAGCCTTTCCCTGTCAGGTCGCTTTGAAACGTGGCTTGCAGTCTGCAATAAATAGCCCCGCACAGCACTGTCATTAAGAAACTATTACAGAAAATGGCTGGGCTTCCACTTGGCTGCATCAATGCAGAACCTGTATTTCTTATTTATTTGTTCCGTTTGTTTATTTTACTGGACCACCCCATGAACCTGGGAGAAACATGCTAGGAAAAAAAAATTATAGCAACGCCAACTATTCTGGGAGATACACGAGCCCCTCCATGTTTATCAGGTTGAGGGCACTGTATTTTGATGTCAATAAGCAATTTTTCCAGCCCGGTCTCCTGCCCGACCCTTTTAATCCATCAATATATTATTAGAGATAAAGTTGGTGGAAGCCTGCTGCAGTTAGAAGATAAATGACATCTCTGAAGTCAGGCATTAAAGACTAGATTAAGGCCTTGTGACACCGTTTTCAGTGCTCATCTGTGCACTTCTGTTCAACCTATCACACTGAGTGACAAGAAAGAAAAATAATGAACTGGGCCAAGGAAAGAAGAAGGGAAAAAAAAGGCAGAAAGAGAGAGAGATTTCCTCCCCCCCCCACCCCCGACACACAAACTACATCAGTTCACACTCAGGATTAGACTGTATTTAAAAAAAGGGAAAGGGGGGAGGCTGGAACTGGATGGTACTATGTGGATTAAAAGAGGAGAAAGGGGAAGCTGAATGAGGAATTGCAGTTTGGTTTTGTCCTGGTTTTATTTTATTTTTTTTATTTTATATTTTATTTTATTTTATTTTATTTTATTTTATTTTATTTTATTTTATTTTATTTTATTTTATTTTA
>JBCJKH010064416.1:0-13314 GCA_039877255.1 Loriculus beryllinus
CGGTGTTATCAGCGCTGTTCCCAGGCTGAAAGTCAAAAACACAGCACTGCACCAGCTACTAAGAAGGAGAAAAAAAATGACTGCTACTGCTGAACCCAGGACAACAGTACAAAACTGAAGTGGGAATCCACTCTCTGGAACTCCTGGCAAATGAGGAGTGAATTTCCAGAGGCTAAATACACCAAGTGCCATCCACTACCCTGGATGTATGCACAGGTCCCATTGCAATTCAATTCTCACAAAGAAGTTGCTTCTTGAATTCTGTATCTTCCAAAAAAAAAAATTTGTCTGACATTCACTTTCCTACACACCCATGATCAACCTTTCTTGTCACTTCACAGGTAGAAACAATTGCTGTAAGAAAGCAAACCCAATATACTTAAGGCATTTCAGGTTTTCAAAGAGCAGAGGTTAATTTCCAAGCAGCCACTTCCATGTTATCTATTAATTAATTCAATAGGAAGAACAAGAGCTGATACAGCCACTCCAGGACTACATCTCCATTAGGGCCCTTTCGGCCAATCTTGCACAAAACCTATTTGCAAGAGTTTTTTTAGCCAGGCTTTCTTGCAACAGCATGAATCTTATCCTTCTCCCTCTACCTCTCAATCTGGGAGCAAACACTGCCTTATTTCCAGCATAAGAAAACATCAGAAGGTTTTCCTTTGCAATAAAACACTCAGGTACTTTGGCAACCTTGGAAAACTCCAAGAGGGGAAACAGACCACCCACATGCTAACGCTCTACACAAAGTTCCTATTGCAGATGTGCAGTCCTTTTGCTTATTAGGTCACATCTCACAGGTTTTTACAAGGTAGGAACATCTATTCTCATTGCGACAGTTCATTTGCTTTAGAAAGCACACAAAAAGATAGGAGACTAAGGTCAACAGTTAGAAGTAAGTCACACTTTTAAACGATGGAGAGAAAGATACTTTGATATCTGACATAAATGATTCCATATGTTTTTCTGAAAAGAAAGTCTTCTGAAGACAGCCAACAACATCCAGAGTCAGACACATTTTATCTGGCACATGGAAAGGGAAGTGTAAGAAGCTTACACCTAACACTAAGATTTGCAGTATTTATTCATAAAATAAATCAATAAATTCACAGATCTTTCAACAGCAACTGTTGAAATGGCTCCATACTGTGAAAAAGACTTTTCAGCACTCTGTGGTACAAAACTTTTCAACCCAATCTCTAAACCCAAACCACATACAATAGAAACTGCCATGACAGAAAAGAATAAAGTTTGTCCAGCAATCTCATTCTTTGTCATGATCTTATAGCATTCTAGACTATAAAACTAAGCTCTCTTCAACAGAGATTAGTCAAAAAACTCACTTTAATACTTAAAAAAAAAAATCAAATTAGAAAAAACATTGAATAGCTGTAGTTTGGTGATGTATTAGATTTTTCAGATTAAAAAGCAAGCAAACAAACAAACAACAACACTGGAAATTGCCAAATATTTTATATTATTATTTCAGGAAATAAAAAACTGATGACAAGACTTTTAAGATGTGGTCAAGAAATCACACATGCTTGAATCTCGCCCTTTTATCCTGAATTTGGTCTCCTGTTTGCTCTGAAAGGGTTGTGAAAGGAATGGGAAAAGTAACAGTAATCCAGTTCTAATTAGCAATCTTTGAATGTTCCCTGCTACTGTCCATCTCAGGCTTACATAATTTCCAATCTCGTGTTCACATTTTACAAATACATTTGAAGTTATAAGGAACAGAAATGGCAAATTCAGAGGTAAAGGCTTGTTTGAAGTGATGCAGAATTGCTGCAGTTTCACATACTGACTGCAGATCAACACCAAATTGGAACACATCAGAATTTGGTCCTCTACTCTGAGCTTAATAACTTTTGCCCAAGAAAGACAGAAAAGAAGCTTGTAACTGTAGAATAAGAACCAAAAGCTGCACAAACCTTACTTTGGACATGCTGTAGTCTATAATCAGAATGGCATAATTTTGGTAATTACTTCGGGACAAAGTTTAGGACAGCTATAACGAAGCTTCCTGTTGACATGAAGCTAGAGGGAACTGCCAGCAGAGGAGGATTAGAACTTGGTCTATGGAGAACTGTGGTGATGCTGAGGATTACAAATAACAGAAACAAGGTGAAACTAAATAGTACAAAACCACACACCAAGAGACCCTCCCTAGTAGGACAGGAGCACTTCCCCTAGAAGCAATGGATATTGATTAACCTGTTCATACCTATAAAAAGATGACAAAAGAAGGCAAACAGGAGCACAGTGGACAATAGGAAAGTTATGACCTGTGGAGGAAAGGAAGTAGTAACACCACTGAACAAAGTCTTGCATTTGACTGTATATAAAATACTGTGGGCCATTCTTGTTCATTTTGTTCCAGAAAAAGTAATTTCACCCTGTAACAGATGCAAGAAGCATTATTAGCACCATCAAAGGAATGAAGAGATCCTGACAGAAACTAAAAGTCCTGGTTTTCTTTACATGAAAAGGCTAAGTTAGCTGTTACAAGCTCAGAGGAACAAGAGCTATTTAAACTACAAAAAGACTGTGGCGCAGGAGCAAAGATGCATAAAGAAGCCACAGTGAAACATTTCAGCTGGAAGCGAAAGGAATTTTCTGAACATCAGAGCACTGATGTTTAGTAATAAGCTTTCAGAAGGAATGTAAAAGTAAACAAAACTAACTAGTTTTAAAACTTTTTTAAAATGTATTGTAGGAGGTAGTTGCTTACAGTAGCAGGGGACCGGATCATATGGTCCTTCTCTCCTGTACTCCTAGCTTTGATTTCTGTATTACATAGCTCAGGACACCCTAGCTCTGCTCAAGAGAAGGAAAACAGCACGTGAAACTTGAGGTAGCATTCTGCAGTTTCTCTTTGCAGCCTGGCAGCCTGACAACCTAGCTGATATTATCAGTTATCTTTCCCCCAGTAAGCTGGTGTCCAAAAAGTGTCCTTGAACACAGCATTTATGAACAAAGCTGTAATCTATTTGTTTATGGATTCATGCATATTATGAAAAGAAAACCCAAGGGCAGGGATTTCAGCTCCTGGGCAACACCCACCCTCTCCAACTCCCTCCATAATCTCCTGTTGCCAGAGTATGCAAGTTGGGATCAAGAACTTCACAAAAGGAAGTAAGCTTTCCAAGCAACCCTGGAGGCAGGTAGAACATGAAAGAGAAAGTGCACCGAAGCAGTATGCCCCAAAACAGTGTTAAACTCATAGCTCTGTTTCTAGAGCTAGATCTTTCAGGATGTCTCAGTACATTATCTTAAAAACATCCCTCTGCAACTTTCCACTCTTGACAACATAACAAGAGCTAACAAACAGGGATAAAACCCCTACCTTGATGTTTTCAGCAAATTATGCCACATCATCTTGAAGTTTCAGTTGAATTTTAAAAGATGAACTCAACAACTTCTAAAAAGGCAAGTTAGCTGATAGGTGCTATTCAAAGTTGCATATTTCAGTCCAACTCAGAAAACACCAGAAAAATAAGTCTGATTACGTTCAGAATCTTTCCAGTAATTACACATCCAGAACCACCACAGCTCAAAAACAAACAGCTTAGCCCATATGCTTATCGAAAGGGAAAATAAAGGTAAGCTATTTATACAACATACCAAATATATCCTGCAGTAGAGGCATATATAGAATGTGGGTTGCCTTTCCCATCCCAAGCCTCTAATCATGTTTTCCTCCACTGAATCGTTGCCACAAAAATTCCTAAAATGTCAACAGCTCTAACATGCAGGAAAAATTGAAACAAATATCTTAACCACAGTACTGCCAAGGTTCTCTGCATCTGGGGAAGATGCACATGACAGAAGTGTTTTCACTCTTAGCTTTATGCTACAAATGTTTCCATAAAACTACCACTTGATGCGTGTATTTTCAACACTTCCATATAATGCTCTAAAGAAATATCTGACATCTGCAAAGTTCAAAATACAAAAACAGCAGTCCCAGGGAACTTGGCAGTGCTCAAATCAAGAACTTTGCCACAATAAGTTTTCAACAGACCTAAACACCACCTCCGAAATCTAACCCAGTTTATCATCTCCAGCTTTTATAAATACCATTCTCCAAGATCTTCAGAATGGATTCAATCACTCAATGCAACTAACTTCTTCAGTTTCAAATTCCCAGTTTTATTATCATCACACAAAACAAACCAGCAAAAATTTACTTTCCCATTCAAGCGTTAACACAACTTGAAGCAGCATGATGAAACCAGCTAGAACAGATGGGATCTGGTATCATAATCAAGGCCAGAGCGTCCCTTTGAGAGGCAGAAGACTAATTGTTTAGAAAATTCACAAGTGCAGCCTCCCAGCATTTACATCTAAATTTAAAGATAAGAAAAACATAAGTAAATCTAGTTTACACATTCTTAATTAGGCCAATACACAGTTTATTTCCATGTCTCACAAAGTAAAAGAGTGAATTTGTTCAGTTTGTCTATCAGTTCGCCACTGGTAACACCATGACTTAGGATAGGAAGAGACGACACATTCTATGGGTTTCAGGACCAGTGCAGGCATTCAGGTGTTGCACAAAACAGCACCCTCTTCGGTCTCCATACCCCCAGTGGCCTTGTCCACAGCATCTGGACTCACTGCAATATACAACAGCTTATTCTAACACACCCCCCAAGAAAGCTGTTGTAGAGCTACAGGGTACTGGCCAAACACAGTCATTGCCATCGCAAGACTGTATTGGCTGGCCATCTAGCCCTTCAGTCAGAGACCAGAGCAGACTGGGAACCTTGCACAGGGTCATGGTTTTTGAAGGAAGACAAGGAATCTATATGCAGCTTAGGTCCCTTATTGGTAAAACTGAATTAACACTGTTTGGTCAAAAAGCCACAAAGCCCTTGTGTGTTTACTCCTACAACCTTCAAGCTATTTCCAATATTGATGGTAGCATTCAACAGCATTAAGAGCTACACGCAGCCTACAATGGCATCTCCTGCCATTCTGTAATGGTCAGCATAGATGATTCAGCATCCACCCAACTAGTATTGCTCAGCTAATGTAATTCAGTATTTTAACAGCTAATATTGACTACATTATTTCCCAAGTCACTGGCACTACCAGAAAAATCACAGATCCAGCATGGTGACCTCAGCCCAACACACACCTCTGGTGTACCCAGGGGGAAGCTGGCTTTCCTTCACCCCCTTTACTCCACTGCCAGCTCTACAGGAGATAGCCAACATAACCAGTACATGGCCTGCAATTACCAGAAGACATGGCTATGGCATGTCCAAAACAATATTCTCCTGCATCCTGCATCTGCTCTGTTTATTTTGGATTTTAAATATTCATAATTTTTTCCAGCTGTTCAGTATTACTAGAAGCTTTAATACAAAAATCTGTATTACATTCTTGATACCATTTGATATGATTTCACAAAAGGACTATTCTGACTAGAGAATGCCCCACAGCCAGGTGAGGTGAGGTAATGGACCCCAAGGCAGGGAGGCCAGGGACAGATTCTGCCTGCATTCTTCAAAGCAAGAAAAGACATTCCAGGAGCAACACATCAGTGAAAATAAACAGACCATGGCTGCTTGCTAGTGTCCCTGTCAAAATCCAATGTAAAACATTACTTTGTATGATTGGAAACAGCAGCACCCAAGTTTCCAAATACAGCAAACAAGTTGCAATTGTCTTCGCCTTGAAAATTACCAGGTTTTATGCAGAAAACAAAACACCATATGCTCATGGGAGGAGTAATCCCTACCCCCTCAACAAACTGGAACTTTGGAACACAAAGCCAGAAATCAGTTACCTCTTCAGAAATTAAGACAATCTACACAATTTTTCTTGCATGACAAACTATATTCACACTACCTAGCAAACGCCAGTGTCACACCCTTTCTAAAATACAGCTCATTGGCTAAAACATAACGAATGGGAAATAAATGCTCTTTTGGCTTGGAGAAAATAAATCACTAAGCTTATTTTTGTGGAGTTCAAAAAAAGATACCATATCCTGCGGCACCTGGAACAAAACACAATAATGATGGAGACAAAACGCTGTCAGTTCTCAGTAAAAACTGACAGGCATAACGCAACTTAAGAACTTGCAGTCACTTAAAGCAGTCATTGGAAGTCAGATTTTATGGCACTATTGAATGCATATTCACTAGAATATGGTTAATCAAGAGCTTATAATTTGTAAAAAACCAATTCCTTCCATATGACAACTATACCTTTCAGTGAGATATAAAGTGATATTTGGCACACCATGATGCAAACAAAAAGCTGCATGAATGCTCACCTTCATACTTAACACTCTTCATACTTACTGCTTTAAATTTTTCTGATTGTGCGATTTCCCTAATTTTAGTCACAACTTACTCTTGTTTTATATCTGCCATGTGTAGATTCAGACACAGATTTAACTGAAGCATGACACACACTATCTGCTCCTTAATGAAGGGATCACACTCCCCACAAGGCAGAAGCCCACCAAGTAAAAGTATTTTATTAGGCCACTGCCACCTATTTCTAGACAATAGTCCTCGTAATCCAGATGAACCATGCATAAAGAGTTTGTGGCTAACACGCCCTCATCAACTAGCTTCAGAGATGCTGACTGAAGAATACCAGACCTAATCCCTATCTAACAAACACTGACTGTCACACAAATGTGTAAGAGAAATTCTAGAAGCACAAAGGTAAGAAAACCAGGATGAAATTACTCTTAAAACAGACATATGGTTACTTCTGTGTGTGCATGTGTGTGTGCACCAAGAAATCTTTAATCACCTTGAAAATCTTACACATGTAAAATTACCCCAAAATACATAATTCTAGCCTGAAACCAAACACCAGAGGAGGCAAGGCAGGCGCTGCTGCCTCTGAGCAATGCTATTTTTCAGGGCGCAGCTGTTCCCTCTCTTGGTTCTGTTTGTACATTAGCTGGCAGCTACAGCCGGCTGCATTTTTCTGAGAGACAGAGAGAGAGAGGATTTTGATGCACGTCCAACAGTAAGCAGTGGTTATGTGTTGTCTTTAGATCATGGGGTTTTCTTAACTGTTAGTAGGAAATGTCAGCTATGTGATGACAATCACAGTATATATTGAAATTTATAGACCATATTGATATTCACTTTCAGAAAGCCAGACTCAAAGGAAGATCCAAATTCTTTCTTTAATGGAACAGCAAAGAGATATTCAGAAATTCTTGCAATTTCAAACATTCCTCATTGAAGCTTAAAACACTGCTAACTTTCTGGAATAACATCTGATTCGTGGTTGTTTCTAGATACTTGTTCATGCAGTGAAGAGAATAGCAGGCCACTAGAAAAAAGCTTAAAACTCAAGCAATTTCTCATTGCTCCCTATAGCTATAAAAATGTCCTTTGTAAATCCTTGTCTGTCCAAAAGCAAGTTCATATTTCACAAAGTTTACTTCGTATTTAACAATAATGAACAATGTCTCTTGTTGATCATTCTTGACCTTCTAAGATATCTGTGTTGGGGTTTTAGTGCTCATTTCTGATACACACTGTTTCTGCAACCTTGCCCTGATTATCTACATTTCTAACTTCAAAACTTTTCCTTACAGTTTGTAAGGAAATTTCAATCCAAGTGGGGCACAACCGAAAAAAGAAATAAATTAAAAAGTATAGGAATCTCTTACATATAAGAACAGGAAACAACATAATCATTTTTCCAAAGACTTAACCTAAGTTACAGTATAAGATATTGCATGTATTTCAAGGAGATAAATTTCTCATAAGAAATTCATTGTGCTATTGCTTATACTACTGCCTTTCCAAGAAAAGGTAGACTGGAAGAGCAAACAAAGTGGATTAGGGAATGCTTGCTGCCAGAGTATCATAAACTGCCATCTCACAAAGGGCTGAGAAACCATGCTTACCCAAAGGCTATTCAAGAGAAACGTCCTATTTCTTGCAACTGGATGTACAGTTCCACAGAGCAACCAAGTGCAGCTTCGTAAAACTGGCATGAATCTACCATAATAAAGTAGGATTGAATATTCACTTCACACTATCAGTGTTTTTATGTATTCCCAACTCCCCGAATTGCCACTGTTTATTTCTCAGAGTGTAGCTCTATCAGCTTTAAATGACCACTGGGCAGTGGTGCAGTATCACAGTCCCCCTTCCCTCTCAGCTTCTGCTTGCGGTCTGTGCGCCAGTGTCCACCAACAATGTCACTGAGTCCACTTTACATCAAAAAGTCAACTGAAGGGACACTGGAACAGCAGAGCCACACTAAAGGTAACATCTTTTCCACGGCCTGCAACTAATAGGGCATGTCCCCACCCCAGGGTGACAAAGTGCTTGCCAATTTTCAAGGACAACTACACAGAGCTGTTATCTGAGAATTGCTGCCCTCTTGTTTAATCTACCTGCGTAATTAAAAATATGACAGGTATCCTTCCACGAAGGTCACAGGTCTTTTAAGTATTTAATCCTTTTTATACTCCTTTGTTTCCTAGTTTTGAGATGTTGGGCTTTTTTGGAACTGTCCTTCACCTCCCACCCAATAGTGATTCAGTGGCAGACTTGGTGCGGAGAACATCACAAGAAAGACTTCTAAAATCTAGCAAGACATTCAATGAAAAAGAAGTGGACTAAAGAAGAAAAACCAATTAAGTGCAATTACAGATTTCAGTTCTATCATTTGAATTATTCTTTGTCAACTTGCAGCATCACTGTGTCCACTGAACCTCTGCAGATATCAGAGCCTTCCCTGATGAAACACCATCAATTCTTTCAGGCTTGACCCTGCAAAGGTTTCCTTTAAAACCTTATCAGAATCTCTTAGCCAACTAACTAGTTAACACACGTAATTGTACATAGGAAAAGGGATGCAAAAGTACTCAAATTGTTCCTCCTTCACTTCAGGAAACAGAAAAAGTGCTGAAAAGAACCAAGAAAAATTCCATCAGACAGGAATGTTTACCAGTGCCAAATATGAATGTCATGTGTGTGAAGGAAAATGACTGCTCATCTTAGTAAATAAATTAACACAATAGCAATTTTGCTCTCAATCCACATGTAATTTTAAGATAAGCTTGCTATATCTTTTAAAATTAAACTATAATTGAAAATATTCTTTGTTTTCTTTTGTCTCCTTAAACCTCAAGACTCCCATCCTTGGCACAGCCATCTGAACTAGATCCAACTTGCCAGAGGTATCAATTTCATTGAAACAAATCTGCTTCAATAGTTTTCACTTGAAAAGAACTGGACCAAGCCTTTGCAAGATAGAATCACACTGGAGTCAGAGAAACAAAAACAAGCAGGCTAGATTCTGTCTGACTTGAGCCAGGAGACTGAAGCATCATATCTTTTGAAGTTAATACATCCTAGAGGCACAATGGATTTACTGTACTATATCCCCAGCCTAGAAACTGCTCTCCTACTGACCCAAGAGGAAAAACATACAAAGTAAAAAGGGGAAAAATGTGATCATGCTGTAAGTGGTAAATGATTACTGGAATCACTAAGGAGCATTCTCTTCCTAATATGATCATATACATCCTCTCTTGGATTTCCTATCCAGTCTTTTTCTCCCTTGTGCTTAGACACACATATTATCCAAGATTCCTTTTTGGAAATACCTAATTTTGTACAATATATGCAAAAGCTAATCAAAAAGTATTTCTGAATGCTTTCAGCCACAGTAAATCATAATTTTTTTTTATTTTGGTTCCTAGGCTCAAGTCCAACTGGGTATTTAATGGTGTGCAAAGAAGAAACCAAAGTTTATTACCAAAGTCACTACTTATTTTTCTCCTTCATCACTTGCTGTACCCTTCTTTGACAATGACATGATGCAGGATGGCAGATTTCTCAGAGCTACTAAAAGTAACCTATGAAAGAAACACCATGATCAAGAAAAGTCTGCGGAAGCATATTCCACCTACCAGCTTGAAAGACTAAGTAAGATTCAAAGTGTCTAAAGCAGTTAGTAGTCAAGCAGTCTGTCCTTCACTTTGCAACACAAAAATTGTGTACCTCCGTGTCCAATTAATCAACTCCTACAAAATAATTTTCCAGAGTCCTGAAAAAAATTCAAGCCCTAGAAATGATTTATGAATGTGACATGTAATTCTGACATAGCAATCTCCTTTAGGCTGAGACTGATGCTAGGACCCAAGCTCTGCTCCTAGACCTGCCGCTAATCAGCAACATTTTTATCATATCAATCTTCCTTAATGCATGCTCCTAATGCAGCTCCACATACAGTACCACAAACAATGAAAATTGGCTACACAGACAGAACTCCTCTCACAGCATGCAAAGTCTTAATTTTACCTACAGTGAGAAAGAGAGTAATATAATGAATGCTTCTTCTATGCCATTTCCCAGCACCAGCAAGGAAGCATTTTCTCCATACTTTACCATTGAGCTGACTTTTCACTCCTAACTATCTGAAAGGACAGCACCAAAGTACCATAAGACTCAAGTAGCACAGCCCACAGGATGGTAGGGTGGGAAGGCACTTTGGCAGATCCTCCTGTCTGCTCTGACCCTCTGCCCAGAATGAAGCCAGCTCCTCAAAGACGTTTTTCTGGTATCTCAAGACAAGTTGTGCCACTG
Organism: Loriculus beryllinus; assembly: GCA_039877255.1. Classification (NCBI taxonomy): domain Eukaryota; kingdom Metazoa; phylum Chordata; class Aves; order Psittaciformes; family Psittacidae; genus Loriculus; species Loriculus beryllinus. Next base: position 10,599 of record JBCJKH010064416.1, read on the forward strand.
TTCAATTACTCTCACATAAGAAAGTATCCTCTGATGCTTAAATGGAATCTTCTATATTTCAGTCTGTGCCCACTGTCTCTTATTCTGTCACAGGCTATTATCGGGAACAGTCTGTCTCCATCTTCTTTACCTCCCCAAGATATTTGTATGCACTGGTAAGATTGTCTCCAGGCTGAACAGTCTTAGCTCTCTCATCCGCTCCTCACATGACACCTGTTCCATCCCATGATCATCCTAGTGGCTCTACACTGGACTCGTTCCACTAAGCCCATAGCTTTCTTGCATTTGCTGAAGGTGCACTCTTTCCCATCATCCAGGTCATTAAATAAGATGCTGAACAGTGCTGGCCCTGGTTGTGATCCTGGGATACACCACTAGCAAATTCCTCTGGACTGACTTCCTGCTGCCGATGACAACCCTTTGAGACAGTTGCCAATGACCCTCACTGTTCACACTTCATTGGTTGATCTACCAGGATTCTGGAGAGACAAGAGGCAAAAAGCCTTGCCAATGTGAAGACAACATTCACTGCTCTCGCCCCATCCACTTACACAGTCGGCTCACTGCAGAAAGCCATCAGGTTGGCAAGGCACGATTTCTCCTTTCATAAATTGATGCTGACTATCCCAAACTCACCTTCTTGTCTTTATATGCTTGGAAATGGTTTGCAGGATTATTTGCTCCATCACAGGGATCAAGGTGAGGCTTACTGGCTGTTCTCGCCATTCTGAACTATAGGATTGACTTTTGCTTCTTCCAAACCCCCAGGAACCTTCCTTAATCACAACCTTTCAAAACACAACCAAGAGAGGCCTTGCAGTGACACAAGACTGCTCCCTCAGCACTCATGGGTACATCCCACCATGCCCCATGGACTCATGTATGTCCAGTTTTATTGTTCCATAACCTGATCTTCCATATCTGAAGGCAAGCCTTCCTTGCCTTAGATTCCTGAAGGCAAACAGTAAAGTCTGACGTACCTCAGCCTTTTCCGTCCCCATTCAGCAGCAGGCCCTTATTTTCCCTACTCTTCCCTTTGCTGATGCTATGCCTGTAGGAGTCTCTTATCAGAAAGTCATCAGTGAGTTCACATGCAAATATTTAGGAAAACATTTAAGAACGCTGCAGGATAAAGCAACTTCTTCAGGAGCAAGACACACACTTTGCCATCTCAGCTCCTAAACTTTAAGAGGAGAGCACACAGACAAACTAAAGTTATTTTTCAACAGCACCTCAGACCAGTTTCTTCATAGGCATATTGGTACCTACATTGGTATATTTCTACGTAGGCATATTGGTACCTACATCACCTTGAGAAGAATTTGCATGGGTTATTTAACTCTTCTTATACACAAAACTTATTAAACTACTTCAATCCTTGCTTAATCCCAGCTATCTATTACCAGAGATGTAGGAGATAAATCAAACTTTTCTCACCTGAACCTCATGGATAAAGGAGATCCAAGGGTAAATGCTTTATACCCATCATTCCTTATTCATTTTTATCTCAGAGGGAGGACATAAATACTGACAAGCAGCAAGATAAAGAAGAAAACATGGAGCTAAGCAACATATTACATATGTTTCAGCTTCATGTTGTGCATGAACAGTGGCATCCTTTTCATGGTGTTTAACTTGTAACCTAGAATATGACTTGTATTTTCAGACATATATTCCCACTCATGCACTATTGCTCTTGTTTCTTCCAGAACCAGATTAGGTCTTATTTCTATTACAGAAAAAGTCCTGTAACCCAGCAACTAGGCTTTGCACCACCTCTGCACTCAAAAATACACAGAAAAAATATTACTATTGAAGAAACAAGTTGAGCAGACCTTCCTCCTAAGAAAGAAAATACGGCACTAGAGACTGAACTCCAAATAAAACAAACTTAAGATAAAGTTGCAGAAATAAAATAATATTAAATAATTAAATGTAAATTCTGAGAAATTTCAATATATGCCAGTAGAATAAACCTACTTTGGTCACACACACTGTTATTTCTAGCTAAAAAAATAAATATCAGGCCCTACTGAACTCTAATTCTCAGCAGGAACCTAACTTTTGTGTCACAGACAGACTGAAGCTGCTAACACTCATGTAATTCAAACTCCGACTTTCTGGTTGCCTAACACAAACTTTACCTAATTCTAAACTACTTTTATTTCCAGGATTTTTAAGTTGGTAAAGCAATTTATTTAATTTCTTTTTTTTTCTCAAAGAAGTTTCAATGTATTCAAAAGCACACGAAAGAACGTTTCACAAGTTTATATTTTCTCTAAACTGTTCTTTATGGTTTACAAAGAATTACAGCTGTAGGAATCAGAACACATCAAGTCTCACATTAGTGCTACTATCACTTTGTTAAAAATGTCCAAAACCACAGTGAAGGAAGGAAAGAGAAAGAATGCTCATAGTTTTCCTTTTTTTGTTCTTCCCTCCATTCTTCTTTCCCAGTTGAGAAGGAGCTTTTTCCAAACTGTAGGTGAGACCAGCAGTCTTACAAGCTCTTTGTGGTATGACCAACTGCAATATACAAGTTTGTACTAAGAAATCTATTTAGTCATGTGGCAACAGGAAATAGAAGTCCTCAGTTCTGCAACCCATGAACTATTCTCTGCTCTGGCTGGAGACCAGTAATGAGTGGTGTCCCTCAGGGATCGGTGTTGGGACCGGTCTTGTTCAACATCTTTGTCGCTGACATGGACAGTGGGAT